>SMJT01000042.1:4615-202073 GCA_004349715.1 Crucihimalaya himalaica | reverse complement strand
GCTCTTTATTTAATTATGTTGTTATTCCTAGGTGTGTTGTTGTTATTCCCTAGTATTTTCAAACTCTATATGTATTCCCTCATGTCATCTCTTTCATTTTATCAAACATCTTTTTATCAAAAACATTCCCTAAAACTTGTTTGCTCAAACACTTACTTAGTGTATTCGGATTTTCATCCTTGCACCAAAGTAAGCTCTTGTATCGTTCTCTTCTGGGGGTATCCTTGTCTAAGCCAAGCTATCATCGTTCATCTTCCATTTTCGCTCGTTCGTTTTCATCAAAACGTCCATCTTCATCATTCACCAACGTTCGTTCATCATTCACCAACGTTCGTTCATCGTTCACCATCGTCCGATCTTCGACACCGTCCGTTCGTCCGTTCGTTCGCTTGTCCGTTCACCTCCACCGTTCGTGACCTATCACTTCATCAATCCAAGAGTCTATTCCACACCTTTGGAGCCATCCCAAGACGTTCATACTTCCGCAAATCTATCCATTCGGTGACTCCAAACCATTCTACTTCCGAAAACACACAAACTCCACAAAGTCATCCTAGGGCAGTTTGATCCTTTCCATTAGGATCACATCAGTTTCTGATTTTCTTCCCTTTTTAGAATTAACTCTTCAACTAGCGAGCTAATTTGATATTCCATACAGGTGGTAGATTCCTTATTTCCAGAATTATCACCAGTTTGATCACTTGATACGTCTCCTCAAGTGGCTTCCCAATTTTCTTCTTCTTCTACGATTCCAAGGTAGATAACAAGATTGTTCAGAATCTCTTTTTTATCGTCTTCACCCTATTCAGAGTCATTTCACCCCAAGATATATATGATTTCTCTTTAAAACTCGAAATTCCATGATACTCAGCCTTGGTATGACCATATCCATTACAACGTACCGTAACATTTCAGAGAGTTCCTTCACTTGATTGTAAGACAATCAGATCTGTAGTGACTTACCCCCTCACACTCAGTGCACTGCTTCATAGTCTTCTGTTTTTGTTTATATGTTCTTGTTTTGGATCGAGTAATTGTTTCTCTTTGCTACCTCTTTTCCAGTTTCCTGAAATATTTCTGGATGATAAGTCCGACTTTGTCTTCAGTAACAGCACCCTGATCATTATTAGCCACCAAAGCAACTTCTTGCCCTGAATTATGTTCCTTCTATTTCAACTGGAGTTTGTAAGCTTTCATCATACATATCACCTGATCGAATTTCAACTCATCAGAGTTTAAGGATACATCAATTGCTGATTTGTGTGACTAAAACTTGGCAGGCAAACTTCTGAGAAATTTTTTGACCAGCTTTTTGTCCTTGTACTTCTTCCCAAGAACCACTACTTCCTGAGCAATTGAAAATCAGTTTACTGCTGAATTCATCCACAATATCACAGTCTTGCATAGTTAGATTTTCGAAGTCTGAAGCCAGCATGTCAATCATGGTACGCTTCACATTGCTTGTTTCTTCAAATGAGACATGAAGAATCTCCCATGCCTCTTTAGCCGATATGCATCCCCGCACACGAGTGAAATGGTTCATTGGTAGAGAACTGAAAATAGCAGACAACGCCCTGGAATTGTTCTTCGCTTCATTTTTCTCCTCTGTTGTCGAAGAATTCTTAGGTTTAAGAACCATTTCACCAGCCTCATTTTTTGTTGTTGGATGCTCCCATCCGTCTTCGGCAACAAACTAGGCTTCCATGTCGATGCTCTAAATATGTTGTTTCATTTGCACTTTCTAATACCCATAGTGATATGTTGTGTTTTTGACGTCTTTCATCTTACGTTTTAGCATCTTTTTTGAGTCTTTTACGTTTTTATAGTGTCCTTTAGTGTCTTTTCGGTTGAGTTTTTAGTTTTTTACAGATTACGGGACCTTACGCGGGAATGAGAAGTTTTTACCTATTTTTCGGGATGATCGCGAGACAAAGCAAGAATGAAGAAGAAGATATCGATCGGTCCACACTAGGATCGATCGATCCATGCGGATGGATGAATCAAACACCAAGGGATCGATCGATCCACGGTGGGAACGATCGATCCTTCTCCACGGATGGGCTCAAGATCGTGTGAAAACTTTAAAACTTATCTTATATTAAATTCTTTTTGCAAAAGGGTATAAATACCCGAAGACCTAATTTTATTTTGCTACACTTCTTTTTACGCTTTTTTATAATGCTTTTTCTATTTTTGTGGAGAGACTTTTGATCTTGTAAGCTACTCCTCGGATTAGAGATTGATCCTTCCTGACAATTTGGAGAAGATTTCTAAACCCTATTTTCTTAATATATTGTAATTTCTATTATGTCTTCCTCTTTGATTTTTGCTTTTCCTTTAGTTATGTCTGAGTAGATCTCTTGATTGGGGTTTAGGGTTCTAAGTAGGGGATCTAATGGTTTAATGTTTTGAATGTTTTAGGAGACTTTAAATCTTTGGTTCTTCAATTCACATGCGCTTAATGCTAGAATAGGATTGATCACCTTGGTTTAGATCTTAGGTTTATCTATGCATGAAAGTGTTGATAGGTTGCTAAAATTAATGTGAATTGAACAATATGCTCTTAGCCAACGACATTTGATATTAGGAAGTATTGTGAACTTAGTAAACTCGCTTGATAACTCTGATTTGACTAGGAGGTCTCAAACCAGAGTTTGTAAAATTGAATAGTCAAGTTTAGAGATTAATGCCTCGAAAGAGGATTACTCTACCTTAGTGTTCATGTTTAAGAACGATGTTTAATTGTTGAGTTTTTTTATTTCATTTATCTTGTTAATTATTACTTCTCTGAATTACCCTATGACCCAATGCCTTTTATCATATAGTCTACATCGTTTAGTTCTTTGCATTTTTATTTACAACTTGGAAAACCAAAACAAAACTTCTACGCTTTAGCTATTTATGAATCTCACAAATTTATAGAGTATCATTGGTCCTTGTGGATCGACCCCGAATATACTACTGCGCATTTCACCGTGTCCTTGCGATTAAGTATTCGGGTTAATTACTCGAGCAATCACATAGCATTCCGCATCAAGCTTCAATTATTTCATCAGTACCACAAATTGTTGTGTCGAGTTCTCCATACCCTGTCGTAAGATCTCACCTGAGAAAAGGATGAGCAAATCCCTTTAGTAGGTGTCTGCTTTGATCCCAAATGTAGAGGCATAGAGGATACACAATAAGCTGATACAATACACAACACTCTGATTGTCTTGGAAAGCGGCAAGACCAACGCTTTTAATTGTTTTTATTGATAAAGAATCTCTTACAAGATTAATCTATCTCGACTCTTACATAACCTAATTTACCCAATGTTGTACCCGCTTAAAAACAAGACTAAGTCACTCTTCTTTAAAGTTAATCACCCTTTCTAGATTGAAAGGAAAAGAACAACAGTCACTTTTAAAGTCGATTATCTATACAACTTCAAAGCTTACAAATCCCGCCACAATAGTCTCCAGTGTCGTAAGGTGGCTTGCACCAACCTCTAGACTACTTATACCATCCAACCCATAATCCTAAAATCTATTCTAAATCTTCTAAGGAAACAAAGATATTTTCCATACTTTTGTGATGCCATAATTTACTAAACTCCTCTCCAAGTCCGCTGAAACTTCCTTGAATCGTCATTGTGTATCTCTAGCGCATCCACGTCAGCTTGTTGTTCTTCTCTGATGTAGACTCTTGATTTCAATCGAGATGTTGTTTCTGCAAACTGCATCTTCAATCAATACAACACTAAACTACGGTGAACGGAAAAAAAGAAAGAATCATTTAAATGTCAATACGAAAAATAATTAATACAAAGTTACAAACTGTCAATTGTGTTATGACACGTAGTAGTACTCTAGAAAACGTTTTCTTTTAAATAGTTAAACACAAAATTTGAAGGTCAAATAATTTGATGTATCTTTTACTAACTTTTAACCCGATTAGAAACTCAAATAAGAGAGGAGAGGAGGAAATGGAAATGTTTTGTTCATTGAACTTGACCACTTTGTCGTTCTTGTGTGAAAATGACAACGTGTAATAAAGTTCGTCTAGCCTTGGCCTTACATAATGGTGATAACACTTCAAATTATTGGAGGGATATGCATTGCGGACGAAACATGTGAAAATGGATTGAGAAAAGAAAACTATCTAAGATGTAATAAATTATTGTTGAAAACTAAAAACTAAATAAATATTTTCAAATTGTTATATTTTAAATGGACCACTTGTCCTTTTTTTAATGGTTTGTTATACATAAGACTATGTTGTTCTATTTTTTGGAAGGAATGGTTTAATACAAAAATAAATTAGTACATTAAAAGTTGATAAAAAAAAAAAAATCTTAAGGTTTTACACATCTACGATCCCGAGGCTTTTTTTCTTCGATGTGTTTTAAAGACGACTGTAAGGTTCTTATTGATATCATATATGGAAGTTGGGCTGATATTTCTATTGATGTATTATGTTAAGACATACAGTACTGGAATTTTTTTTTTGATCATTGTTCGTTTGTATTTACATATCGATCGTGTAACAGAGTAGCTCATAGTTTAGCAAAGTGGGATTGTATCTCTCTTTTCGCCTATTTGGCTTCACGATCTTTTGTATCTTGAATAATTAATATATTGCTTCGTTGAGAAAAAAAAAGTCTTACACAAGTGAATTAAAAAATAAAGATTTTACATATATATTAAAGACGATACCTTTTTCTAAAATTAAATATTGATTATTAATTATATTTAAGTCTAACTAATAAAGACCACAAGAACACAAATTTTACATAATTTTTTTACAAAACATTATAGTATTTTTTTATGAATCCATATTTTTGTAAAGGAATGGGGTTTTTTTTTTTTGCTACAAACGAAAAATAATTACTGCATACAATATAAGATGTTTTTCCGTCTCTGTTTTTAGTGAATACATTAAGAGGATACCCAGTGAAAAACCCCTTATTAAAATATTTTTAAAAAAATTAAAAAAGTGACGAGAGAAGAGAGAATCGCTTCTGGAATGAGATACTCCTCGTAACCGTTTCTCACAAATAGCATTTTTCTATTAGACAGAACTTTAAAAAAAATAAAGAAATTAATTAAATAATTAAACAATAATAAAATATTATTATTTTATGTTTGAGAAACCCAAAATGGGTCTCTCAACGATGGGGTGCTCTTATTATTCTATAACTCAAAATCTCAAATAGTTGACTGTTTCATATATTTTAACTTTTAAGTCTGACTAATAAAGACGACATAGGAAATTACATAAACTTTACATAGAAAATAATCAAAATACAGATATGATTTTTTTTTTTTTTTAATAATGGAATGGAGGGTACAAATAAGTTTTTTAATATAGACAAAAAGGTTGAATTTTGAATATTCCGTATGGTAGGTTCATAACTTCCTAAATACTTAGTATAAATAAGTGTTAAAAGATGGTCATTATCAAATTAACCTCTTCACTAATTAGAAGCTCCAAAAGCTTTCTCCTTCTCATACTCTGACCGGAGCGATGGAAATTGACGGTGGAAATCGTAATTCCGGTGAGCGGCCGATCATCATGGTCACAAATGACGACGGTATCGACGCGCCTGGCTTGCGTTCCCTGGTTCGCGTCCTCGTCTCCACCAACCTCTACGACGTTCGCGTCTGCGCTCCTGATTCGTACGTTTACTCTAATTTTTGTAGAAATGTAGCTTAATCGTCTTTGATATTACGATCGACTCGCTCCTTTGTGATGAATTAAATTTCCCTAAGTAGAGATTTCGAGTTCGTGGACTCATTTGAAATGCTTGTCGCTTGATATAATCTTCGCTGTAGAAATCTGAAAATTGCTATACATTAGGATTTTGATTTGCTTCTTTTGCTCTAACGTATATGCACTGAGAGATTAAGTGGTATTTTTCGATAAAAATTGTCTTGTGTTGATGTGTTTTGGCTTTGCTTCATTCAAAATTGTACATCAGATTTTTTCTCATTTCCTTCTTTTTGTTTTTGCTTTGTGGAGGTTATATGTAATTCTTACTTGTTATGAAATTTTCCAGGGAGAAATCTGCTGTTAGTCACAGTATAATATGGAGTAGACCACTTACCGCAAAACGAGTAGAAATTGATGGAGCTACAGCCTATGCTGTTGATGGTTTGTTTCTATTTGCTAACGAGTTTATATGTTCTATGAGCACTTTATCTTGTTAATCATATGGTTTGAATGATATGATATTGATTGGTTGTTTGTCACATATGTTGGCTCTTGTCTTTTACCCTCTGGATAACTTGGTTCTGTATGCTCTGAAGGAACCCCTGCAGATTGCACTGGTTTGGGCTTATCGGAAGCACTCTTCCCTTCTCGTCCTGACCTGGTAAACCATATTATGCTGCAATTTATTTGAGTGTCATTGTAAAAGCCTTTTTATGTAAAGTGATTTAAATATATGTGCGAATATAGCTTTCGATTTATGTTTTTCTCCTTGCAGGTTCTTAGTGGTATAAACGTGGGTAGCAACTGCGGATATAACATGTATGTGAACATTTCCTCTTCTGTTTCCCCTTGTTCTGGTTTCCTATTTCCTTACTACGTTATGTTTTATACTGATAGCAAGGGTTTAACTATTATTTGTCCGCTCGAAAATTTGCATTTAAGCTCCATAAAAGTGCCAAGATCATTGAAACTTATTTTAGGATTAGTACAAGATTTTGAGAATATAGAAGGAGAAACAACTAGTTAAAATGTTTCACTGGCAACCAGACTTCTTCTCTTAAATTGTCATACACCCTGTTATGCTTCTATGGTTCCTGAGTTTTCAAACTAGCACTTACCTGGCTGTTAATTCCGTCACAGTGTCTATTCTGGAACTGTTGCTGGCGCTCGTGAAGCCTTCCTTTATGATGTGCCTTCTGCCTCCATATCATATGATTTTGATTGGTAAGAGTATAAGAAACTAATGTTTTACTCGCAGAGATTTTGCTTCCTACTTTTGAATTGTCATAACATGTATGCTATTTCTTCTGTGTTTGTATTACCCATTTTTTTGTTTAGCCTTCATACAGTGTTGTTGATACCATCTTCGCTTTTAGTCACTAATGCCTTCTCTTTTCATCCTTAATGCTCTAGGAAACGTGGAGAGATGAATGCTAATGATTTTGTCCTTGCTGCCCAAGCTTGCTTGCCCATTATCAACGGAATACTCAGTGCAATCAAGAACAAAACTCACCCTATGAAATGCTTCCTGAATATCGATTTGCCAACTGATATTGCTAACCATAAGGTACGTCTCATCGCAGCTTTCAACGATGTTCTCTTATGCCTACACCTAGCTGTACCTCTGAGTTTTATATGTCTAACTCAACTTTCCAAATGAAAGGGATACAAACTAACTAGACAAGGTAAAAGCATGGGTAAAATGGGATGGAGACAAGTTGAAGAGGAAGCACAAGGGCCGAAGATGTTATCAACAATGACAATGGAAACAGAGTCGGGAGTAGTGTCATCAGACAACGACACATCTGTTCATTCAAACGATAGGCGTTTATTCAAGAGAGAGGTATCATCAGTGATCTGTCACTATTGTTTATGATCTTACTTGCTTTTGTATTTATGAAATTGTGTCCGTCTTACTCTTTTGGTTGTTAGGTAAGGGCTAGCGTAAATGAAGAAGGGACTGATTCTCACTTCCTAAAAGAAGGATTTGTAAGCATATCCCTATATTGGACTCTTAACCCATCTCCACACCTTATCCAAACTTCAGAAAGTAACAAACGCTCTATTAAATTGCAGATTACGGTGACGCCGCTTGGAGCTCTCTCTCAGACTGATGTGGATTGCCAAAATTACTACAAAGAATGGCTTCCCAAGATTACATTTTCCTCATCCCTGTGATGACAACATGAAAACGAAAAAAGAGAGAAAAAAACTCAATTAAGTTACCCATTGTGGACTACAATTTGTGGTAGACCTATCATTATATCAGTTCTAGCTGTTAAGTTATCCAATAATCTGAGTTAGTATGTTGTGGGCAGCAAAATATCTGTTGTTCTGAGTCCATGTTGGAACCTCAAGGATTTTTCATACTCTATTTCCCTAAAAGACACAAGATTCAAAAGTGATTTTAATATGAAAATCTCTTTTAGACTTTCGATTCGCTCTTCTCATTTCAAAAAGCAACATCAGGGAACAAAATTAGATACAAACAACTTCTTAGTCGTCTGCCCTGTTTTTGCCGCAGCTCCCAACTCTCTCTAGCTTTAGCTATTCTTGACAAGATGATGAAACTTGGTTATGAGCCTAGCATTGTCATGCTTACCTCGCTATTCAATGGTTTCTGTCTGGGAACAGAGGTTTGGTTCATCAAATTGTGGAAATGGGATATAAAGTTGATGCCGTTACATACAACAATTTTAATTCATGATCTATGTTTTCAGGTTATATTTGCTGTGTGTGACAGTGTGAGTTTCATGCACACGACTGGTGCGTAGTCCTCGTAGTCATGTCCCTATTAGGCTGCAAGATCAGTGATGAGAGTCAGAAGAAGCTTTTCCCTTAAGATCTTAAACTTCAAAACATGTCAACAGAACTTGGAAAATCTCCTAATTTTTGCTAGCCTCTTTTTGATCTGGAAAATGATATTTCTGGAGTCTTTGAGATCATCCAAGCGCAGAAGATCAACAACTACAGGTATTTCTTCGGCCTTGTCTTGTCTACAATCAAATATATGTTAGCTCTATGCTCTAGAAGTGACTTTAATATAGAAGTAAAAAGTAATTTACAAAATGATGTCTTAAAATCGTATCTTTAAGCTTCTACATATCTTGATAACTTACTTCTTCATTTCTAATCAATTTTTAATTTGTGCGTTTTAGAATTTAGTTAACGTAAACAAAGTTCAAGAGCTGGCGGCAGGAGGACCTGAGATTGCAATAACATCATCATGTGTGCAAGTGGGAAATTAGTAGTCATCTTGCATAATCCTTGGTTTATACTTCAAGTTATGACCTTATTTATTGTTGTACATCATCCCATTCGAATATTAAGTTTGCTCTCTTGAAGGAGAAGGAAGACTATATAATATGTCACGTGATAATTATTTTTCATCTTTACGTTTCTCATTTTAATGGGTCTCATTCGACGACTTTCCAAGTCGGACTCTGTGTGTATTTATCAATCACATATAAGTGTAATCTTGTCGTCTTCAACAACTACTCCATCAATTTCTTTTAATGATCTGATAATATTTTTATCATAATTTCTCCATCAATGAACACACCAATACTTACCCTAGTTTTTCTCCTCCAATGTCTTTTCACTCTTGGCATCCATTTCCACCCACTCGATCCCTTAACTCCCCAAGAAATCAACAAAACAAGCTTCATCGTCAAGAATTCTCATCTAGGCAATCTCAAAGATCTCACATTTCACTACCTCGACCTCGAAGAACCAAACAAGAAGCACGTCCTCCAATGGTTATTGCCAAATACCTCAAAGAAACCACCACCCCCACGTCGTCGATCACTAGTGGTGGTTCGAGCCGGTGGTCAAACCTACGAGCTCATCATTGACCTAACCACTAGCAAGATCGTATCCTCCCGCATCTACACAGGCCATGGCTTCCCTTCATTCACATTCATAGAGCTTTTCAGAGCCAGCAAGCTTCCTCTAACTTACCCCTCCTTCAAGAAATCGATTCTTGATCGAGCCCTAAACATCTCCGAAGTTTCTTGCATCCCTTTCACCGTTGGTTGGTACGGAGAAACCACCGTGAGACGTGAAGTCAAAGCTTCTTGCTTTTACAGAGACGGATCAGTCAACGTTTTCACAAGACCCATCGAAGGAATCACCATAACTATAGACGTTGACTCAATGCGAGTCGTGAAGTACTCCGACAGATTCCGAAAGCCTCTCCCTGATAAAGAAGGTAACGACTTTAGAACCAAACACAAACCTTTCCCGTTCTCTTGCAACGTCTCCGACACAGGCTTCGAGATACTCGGCAATAGAGTCAAGTGGGCTAACTGGAAGTTCCACGTCGGATTTACGGCAAGAGCCGGAGTAACCATATCGACGGCTTCGGTTCTTGATCCGAGAACAAAAAGGTTTCGACGAGTAATGTACAGAGGACACGTGTCAGAGACTTTTGTTCCCTACATGGACCCAACCTACGAGTGGTACTACCGTACGTTCATGGACATCGGAGAGTTTGGTTTCGGGAGATCCGCCGTGAATCTGCAGCCACTCATTGACTGTCCCCAAAATGCTGCGTTTTTAGATGGATACGTGGCGGGACCAGACGGGACAGCTCAGAGGATGACCAATGTGATGTGTGTCTTTGAGAAAAACGGTTATGGTGCTTCTTTTAGACACACCGAGATTAATGTTCCAGGACAAGTAGTAAGCATCAAAATCCAACTGATCCTTTACAAGTATATATTTATTTTATATATTTGGAAACTTTGATTACTTATTTTACTATTTTTTTTTTTTTTTTTGCAGATAACAAGTGGGGAAGCTGATATTAGTTTAGTGGTTAGAATGGTGGCCACACTTGGAAACTATGATTATATCGTGGATTGGGAATTTAAAAAGAATGGAGCCATCAGAGTTGGGGTACTGTTTACTTCATGTTTCTTAATACTACTTAAATTTCGAGGGTTGATACAATTGTTTTATAATCAGACCAACCTGGCAAGTTGGACACTTGGACCTGTAAACATGGAATCTAAACACGAGTCCGGTCTGGTTAAGCTTTTTTTAAAAAAATGACCTGCTAAAATACGTAAAAAATTATAAAAAACTTATGATCCGATTGGTTTGCGGGTCTAATAATAAAAAGTAAATTTCATTAGTATTTTTGAAATTCAACAAAAGAAAAAAGTAAATTTTCATAAATCTTTCTCCTTTTCTCTCTACTCGATTTAATTTATTTTATTTGCTTTATTCTTTTTTTTTTTTGGGGTTAAAGATTGAATGATTCTAAGGTTTTCTATTTGAGTTTGGTTTTATGTTATAGTTTCGCGTAAAGTCAGTTTGGTTTTAGTTTCGAAATCAGAGTTGGGGTACTAATAATTTAATACAGTATCTAGTAACTACTCATGAAATAACATACTATAAATTGTTGACAAAAACAAACATACTATAAATATAATATATTACACTCTATAGTATACACATTAAATACCCAACTCTGATATTAGTTGATATAGTTGTATGGTAGTAGACAAGTAGTATTTAATTTTCTTATATTATATAGGTGGATTTGACTGGAGTTTTGGAAGTAAAAGCGACGTCGTACACTTCCAACGAGCAGATAACAGACTGCGTTTACGGGACACTGGTGGCTAAGAACACCATCGCCGTTAACCACGACCATTACCTAACGTACTACTTGGACCTCGACGTTGACGGTAACGGTAATTCCTTGGTGAAAGCCAAACTCAAAACGGTTAGGGTAACGGACGTTAACAAAACCTCTTCTCCGAGGAAGAGTTACTGGACGGTCGTCAAAGAGACGGCGAAAACGGAAGCTGACGGTAGAGTTCGGCTCGGCTCAGAGCCGGTTGAGCTGTTAATCGTTAACCCTAATAAGAAGACAAAAATAGGAAATACGGTTGGCTACCGGCTGATACCGGAACATTTACCAGTCACTTCGCTCTTAACAGACGATGATTACCCGGAGATACGAGCCGGTTACACGAAAAATCCGGTTTGGGTGACTGCCTATAACCGGTCAGAAAGATGGGCCGGTGGGTTTTACAGCGATAGGAGCCGTGGAGATGACGGCTTAGCTGTATGGAGTAGCAGGTAATTAACTCAAATTAATTAAATCTAAATTTTTTATCTGATTAAGTAGAATTATTTTGTTAAAAAGGAATAAATGTATGGTTTGTTGTCTTGTGGGAACAGGAACAGAGAGATAGAGAACAAAGACATAGTGATGTGGTACAATGTTGGGTTTCATCACATTCCATACCAAGAGGATTTTCCGGTTATGCCAACTCTTCACGGTGGATTTACTCTTCGACCTTCTAATTTTTTCGATAACGATCCTATGATCGGGTAAATACGGTCTCATATAAACAAAACTGGTTCTGATGTATTTACTTATGAGTTATGATACATCATTTTATTTTCAAATTCGATCTTTGTCCGATCTAGTGAGAATATTCAATGGATAGTGATTTAGCTACCTTAATTATCTAAACCTAGTTCATCTTCAAACTATTTAACCTGTTTTTCCTTTAAATATGTCTTGGATACTAATTTTAGACACATGAACTATCCTATTTGATATTATCATTTATTTGAAATAAACAATCCTATATTTGGTATGAATTCGACTCGGAAAAAAGTAGAATGAATTTTATAAGTTTTTCCAAAGATTAGACAAAAATCCAACACTAATTTCTGAATTAAGTTTTACATTGAAAATGTTAGGTACTAGACCCGACATGTTTTGGGATGTAATTTTACAAAAGATGGAAAATATACCGTTAAATCGGGTAGCATGTTGAACAAACGATATTGGCGGGTGGAAGCTAAGATGGGGTTTTGGTCCAAGTATTCGCCCCTTCCAAGCTTTCAGTTGGAAATTTCAATGTCCCCCGAAGTTGAGACAATTTATTTGGCAAGTGATTACGAGTTGCGTTTCGGTTGCAGCAAATTTAAGGAAGAGAGGTTTGAATTGTGATTCAGGGTGTGCTACATGTGGAGCTCCAGAGGAGACGATTAACCATGTCATTTTTGAGTGCCCACCAACATTACAAATATGGCACTATATCACAAATTCCAACAATATTAGGGGTCTTTCCATCAACATCTATTTGTGGGAATATAGATCACTTGTACTGGCGAATACCAAAAGATGCTTTCTGAATAGCTTCCCATGGATAATGTGGTATGTTTGGAAACCACGGAATGAGAAAATCTGTGAAAATGTGGATAAAGACCCACATATGGTCTTGAATTGGTAGAGAATAAAGCCCAAGCTTAGATCTCGGCCCAAGCTGAAAATGTAGATGTGGATAGAGATTCGGGTTACGATGGAGGGCGGGGTACACACACAATGGGGGTACCAATGTTTCATTGACGGCTTCTGGAAAGAGAGTGATCCGTTTTCAGGTATAGGATGGTTATGTACATGCGATGATGCCGAATCGACACCTTCAGGGGTAGCGCCGTCCATGGGTGTGGCTAATCTTCGACGCAGCCTATCTTCTCTGCATACGGAGGTCGAAGCACTCGTCTAGGCATATGCATGAGGAATGAGAACAAGCATGAGGTAGCTTTTCTTACGGATTGTTCCACACTGGTGATGATGGTATCTTCCCCAATTGATTGACCGATTTTTTCTATTTATCTGAAGGAAGTGGAGTATGATAAGGAGGCTTTGATGTCCTTCTCGCTTTCTTTGATTTCTCGACAACCTAATGTTAAAACAGATAAACTGGCACGGAAAGTCCGTGTTCTCCCGCATCATATATCTCTTGTAAACAATATCCCCTTGTATTGGCTCATTTGAGATGTTCTCATAATATATTGATGTTGACAAAAAAAAAAATGATGTAAGTACAATAAATGTTGTTATTCTTTAGAAAACCTCTATCAGAATTCAAAATTTAGTCAAAGATGCAACAACCACATGTCATTTAATCTTGTTATAAAACAAGTCGTTGTATCAATCTCTGACTGGAGAAGAGCATTCTCCAACTATTGCTCCATTTATTCGGTTGAAACAATGGACCCTGGAAAAGGCCCAAATCATAGCTATGTTCTCTGCTCTCAGCAAATTGTTTTATTGTTGTAGAAAAATTCTTGTTTGATGATGATGTTACATATTTCACCTTTAAGTCTATTATAGTAAGAGGAAAAGAAAAAATAGTAAACAATATGTTTTCCTTTTCTCCCTCTTACAACCAACATAATTCCAAAACATGTAAATATTGTTATGTCATTTTAAGCATCTATGCAAGCCAAGATGGACGCATAATAGTTCAAATTCAATATTTGATTTCATTTAATATGACGACTAACTAATCAGTGAATCATAATCGTTGGTTAGATTTTTTTTTGTAACAATCATAAAACATAAACTGAAAATACTTAAAACTTAGTCAAATATATAATACATTGTATTTAACTTGATAATTTCACACAACTCCTCAAACTTAGAATATGTAGATCTGAAACTTCAGCTAGTTTGTGAGTGACTGAGTATTCTCTGAAACGATTAAACATATATAAATAATACATATTTTAATTGTTTCTTACATCCAACTGAATTCTGAAACATGTTGTGCCATTTAAAACATCTATATCAGCCAAGATAGAAACATAATAAATGAAATCTGATATCTGATTTTACCTAATATGGCAAACATCTAATCAATGAATCATAATAGTTGGTTAAAAGTTTTTCTTAACAAAGACTTGAAACTTTAGTTAAAGGTTTAAGAAATTGTATCAATTATGATGATTTCACAAATTTCTTTAAACAAAAACTTATGTAAATCTAAACTTCAGTTAATCTGTGAGTGACTAAGTATTCTGTAAACCGATTAAAATATAAAAACAAAATTAATACACATTATTTGTTTAATACATCCAACCCGAAACATGTAAAAGTATAGTATTGTGCCATTTGAAGCATCTATAGTAGCCAAGATGGAAGCATAATACATGAAATTCGATATATGATTACACCTAATATGGTGAATATTTAATCAGTGAATTACAATAGTTGGTTAGAAAATTGTAACAATCATAAAACATAAACTGAAAAAACTTGAAACTTAGTCAAATATATAACCTTGATAATTTCAGAGAACTCCTCAAACTAAGAATGTGTAGATCTGACTCTTTACCTAGTTTATGAGTGACTGAGTATTCACTGAAACGATCAAACATATATAAAAACAAAAATAATACACATTTAACTGTTTCTTACATCCAGCTGAATTCCGAAACATGTTGTGCCAATTAAAACATATATAGTAGCCAAGATAGAAGCATAATACATGAAATCTGATATATGATTTCGCCTAATATGGCAAACATCTAATCAAGGGATCAGAATAGTTGGTTAAAAATTTTGCTTAACAAAGACTTGAAATTTTAGTTAAAGATTTAAGAAAATTGTATATACGTTGATGATTTCACAAATATCCTTAAGCAAAAAAATTTGTAAATCTAAACTTTAGTTAATTTGTGAGTAACTGAGTATTCTGTAAAACGATTAAAATATAAAAACAAAATTAATACACATTATTTGTTTCTTACATCCAACCCAAAATATGTAAAATCATAATGTTGTGCCATTTGAACCATCTACAGTAGCCAAGATGGATACTACATGAAATTTGATATCTCATTACACCTAATATGGTGAATATTTAATCAGGAAATCACAATAGTTGATTAGAAAACTGTAACAATCATAAAACATAAACTGAAAAAACTGGAAACTTAGTCAAATATATAATACATTGTATTTACCTTGATAATTTCACAAAACTCCTCAAATTAAGAATCTGTAGATCCGAAACTTCAGCTAGTTTGTGAGTGACTGAGTATTCTCTGAAACGATTAAACAAATATAAAAACAAAAATAATACATTTAATTATCTCTTACATCCAACTGAATTATGAAACATGTTGTGCCGTTTAAAACATATATAGTAGCCAAGATAGAAGCGTAATACATGAAATCTGATAATTGATTTCGCCTAATATGACAAACATCTAATCAACAGATCAGAATAGTTGGTTAAAAAATTTTCATAACAAATACTTGAAACTTTAGTTAAAGATTTAAGAAATTGTATCTACCTTAATGATTTCACAAATGTCTTTTAAACAAAAAAAAACTGTAAATCTAAATTTTGCTTAATATGTGGGTGACTAAGTATTCTGTAAAACGATTAAAATATAAAAACAAAATTACTACACATTATTTGTTTCTTACATCCAACCTGAAACATGTAAAAGTATAATGTTGTGCCATTTGAAGCATCTATAGTAGCTAAGATGGAAGCATAATACATGAAATTCGATATCTGATTACACCTAATATGGTGAATATTTAATTAGTTAATCACAATAATTGGTTAGAAAACTGTAACAATCATAAAACATAAACTGAAAAGACTTGAAACTTTGTCAAATATATAATACATTGTATTTACTTTGATAATTTCACAAAACACCTCAAATTAAGAATCTATATATCTGAAACTTCAGCTAGTTTGTGAGTGATTGAGTATTCTCTAAAACGATTAAACAGATATAAAAACAAAAATAATACATATTTAATTGTTTCTTACATCCAACTTAATTTTGAAACATGTGGTGCCGTTTAAAACATATGTAGTAGCCAAGATAAAAGTGTAATACACGAAATTTGATATCTGATTGCACCTAATATGGCAAACATCTAATCAATAGATCAGAATAGTTGGCTAAAACTTTTTCTTAACAAATACTTGAAACTTTAGTTAAAGATTAAAAAAATTGTATCTACCTTGATGATTTCACAAATGTCCTCAAACAAAAAATCAGTAAATCTAAACCTCTGGTTAATCTGTGAGCGACAAAGTATTTTTTTGAAAAGATTAAGAATATATAAAAACAAAAGTAATACACATTAATTGTTTCTTACATCCAACAAAATTCTAAAACATGTAAGCAAACATATAGTTGTGCCATTTGAAGCATCTATTATACATGAAATTTGATATTCGAATACACTTAATATGAAAAATATATAATCAGTGAATCACAATAGTTGGTTAAAAACTATACCAATAAGAAAATCTAAATTGAAAAGACTTGAAAAATTAGTCAAAGATCTAAGAAATTGTATCTACCTTGATGATTTCACTAACTCCTCAAACAAAAAATCTACAAATATGAAATTTCTACTAGTTTGTGAGTGACTAAGTACTCTCTAGAACGATTAAACAGAGAGAAAAAATACAAATTAATATATATATTAGACAAAAGTGTGTTGTAAATATATATATTTATATATATATATATAAGACAAAAGTAATAAATACCAATTGTTGACGATTATGAAATTAATTAAATATATATTTTTATTATTTTTATTAAATGATTCCTTCACTCATATTTTTAGACAAAACATAGACATATATTTATTAGTGTTTATGGTAAAATTGGATTCTCTACCAATGAACTTTTTTTCTTCTTTTGTATTTAATGATTATTTTATTTTTCAATATATATAAAACGATATGATAATAGTTAATTTGTTTAATATATATATATATATATATATATATATATATATAATAGTTAATTGACACTAGGACATATAGTAAGATTATTGAGGATGCATTTGCAACCATCAATCTATATATGACATGTGGACATAAAGGTAAGATGAAGTTAAAGATGGAGTATGAAAGCTCTCAAAAGAAGGTCATCCCTTTCGGCCCTCGTGTCTGTTACCAATCATCTGAAGGATAACTCTCACCTACCCAATATGACAACATAACTTATAACACTCGAGTACGTGGTTCGTAAGTACTCAATGAGTAGTGGCAAAACGCCTCTAACTACTACATCAACCACCAAAGTCAGATTCACGTAAACTATTATGTGACTAGCCCTAACCAGGTTAAGATCTCAGGTAACCTGACATGAGACAACATACAAGGTACGTCTATATATACCTCGTTTCCACAAAAAGGAGAGGAAGTCGATTAATTTGTTGATTAATAATAGAAAATATCACATAAGTTTTAAAAGTTCATCCCGATCATCTCGACTGAATTCGTGAGTTCAAATGACGTTCATTATACCTTGAGGTGAAGAGAAAGAGAACTCTCGGTATTTTGATCTATCATTACACCGCATACACTTATTCCACGATAAGCCGTGCATAAACGACGTGGTCATACTCCCTCACTCCAAAGGAATTATACCCATCTCCAACATGTAATGTTCTATAAAACTTGGATCAATAATTGTCCACTTCAACCATTCATAAAGATTTGCAATTCTCGGTCGAACAATGAAAGTGGTGTTGTTGTGTTATTGTCTAGTTCAAATTTTTGTAATGTATTTTATCGATAAAAACAAACATAACTAAAATTTTTGTTTTATTAATTATGCAAATTATATTTTATTTTTCAAAAAATCTCAATTCTAATATGTTTCTGAAAATCAATTACAATCCCTCATCTAATGTGGTGAGGATAAATAGAACACTGACCATCAAAAATAACTACTGAATTGAATGAAATAAGTGTTAACTTAAATAAATTTGTGAAATAAGATAAAATTTGTTGTGAAATATATGATTTTTTTAGACTACCCCAACAATTAAGGAATTTAGACAAACTGTTTTTTTTTTAATTTTATTTAATTCTTTTAACATAGACTTAGATTGAGAATACCATTACTATTTGGAGATAGACTTAGCACCATCCAACCGACCCGACTTAAATCAAAATATCTCGAATAAACCAGGCAAATTGTACCTCGACCCATGAATATTACTTTACTAAGGGGATGTTATTCAATCTTAGATTTAAAGTGAATTCTCTAGGTTTTATAATCTTTCATATTTGAAATTTGATATTATTGTTAAGCATTCATTTGTGGATTTCAAAATCTCTGCAGCATACCTTAGATTTTGATTTTTATAATTTACTCTTGAAACTTTATGAGATTTCTTTTTAAATGACTCAATGTACACAGGTTTTAAAAGTTAATTATTTAGTTTTGAATAATATGAGACTTTAAAATCTATTAAACATAATTTACATATATAATATCTAATAACACATAATTTCAAAGCATAATTTAGAATCATTAATTGAATAACAATAGAAGCGTGACAAAAAAATTTTTTGAATAACAATAGAATAAAGTTGGATTTCAATTCTATTAAAATCTATGATTGAGTAACACCCCCTAAATATATGAATGTTTTTGTTGAACAATTCAAACTTCAAATAAATTTTTTTTTTTATAGCATTTCAAATAGTTTCCATCTTTGCTAATTTTGGAGAAACAATAATTCATTAGTTGACTTGAAAAAATGAATATGAATCTTAACCTACTATGAGTAACACTTAGGCTTTAGTTAGCTATAGATCTATCTGGTCTTCTAGTCCTTTTAATTGAATTTGAACCCAGCCTGACTTAGGTCTATTAAGGGGGTGATTGGTAAACACTTTTAAAATATTAGCTTCACACTTTTACTTTAAAAAAATGGCTGTAAAGAATTTTATTTTAAGTGACTTTTTAAAATTTTAAAGTCATGAATTGTTGGCTTTTAAAAAAACTAACTTATCATGAACAAAAATTTAAAAAACAGATTGTGAGAAAAATTAGAAGGCTTTTAAAACTTTTAAATAGTTAAAGTGTGATTGACAAAAATCAGACTTTTAAAACTTTAAAAAAAAAATAAAAGCCTTCAAAGTCTCCACCAATCACCCCTAAGACGACGCATTGTGTCTGCTTCATCCTAAATGTTAAATTCGGTTATCTTCCTGATCTCCGGTTCAACAGATCTAACCGGGACTATGCAAAAAGAGCGTTATGGGCTTTAATAGCCCAGTGAGCCTCCTAATCAAAGACTCTAAGTGAACGATCTCTACTAACTTTCCCTTTGCGTCTCCTATCGATTCTCTGATTCCTCCATATCTCTGTGTTTGCTACAAAGACCAGATCTTCTCATCTGTGTTCTGTTGGTTTATCTCAACCAAAGCCCACACGTCACGTTACAAAAAAAAAACATTTATAAAATCGAAAAATTGTTTTTTTTTTTTTGTTTCTCCAAGCAATCTATATCTCTCTATCATCACCTTTATAAAATCGAATTCGACGGAACCCATGTTCTAATATCCATTGGAATCTATGTTAAAAAGTCCCTTTTTTATTCCGTTGAGATATAGTTACTGGTAGTTGGTGACGCAACTAGGTTACACACAGACATGGGATCGGCTGCGGTTGCGAGTTCTTCTTCTGATGTTGCGATCTCAGGCAAGTCTCTTCTTTTTTAGGTTTTCGGTTTTTATCTCATCCCAACTCGTTCGGATCAGGGAAGAATATTAGGAATTAGAGGCTTTGGTTATGGTTTCGAGATCTGAATCATGGCTTTTTTTATTTAGTGTAGAATCAATAAGGATTTTGAGTATTGATGATGTGAATCGATTACATTTAACCTTTTTAGATTAGTGATATCGGGTTAGTCATCAATCTTTTAGCTCAGGTTGTATGAAAGTGATGGACGAGAAAGGCTTCTTTGAATTGTAGATTTCAGATGACCCATTAGCTGAAGACTCACATTTGTGGGGATTAATATGATCTCTGTTGGACTTGCAGCTCTGCGTGAGAAGCATGAGAAGGAAGTAGAGAATCTAACACTGACGACACAACCTTTGAATACATTGAAGTTGTTTGTTGAGGCTACTGTTCAGTACATCAAGCGATCGGTATCGTATCTATTGGCTCATGGAGGTTGGTTCATACTTATAACCACTTTGTTAGTGGCATCTGGTGGTTTGCTTGTGACTGTCGATGGACCTCATGGAAAGGTAAAACTCGTTTCGACTTATCATTCAGTCTTGACTTTCCCGAATTGTATTTTGTCATCCAACATTTGTGTGTTTTTGGTTACAGCATGTTGAAGAAGTATTAGAGTATGTCCGATATGGCTTATGGTGGATAGCACTTGGTGTTGCATCTTCTATTGGTCTTGGTTAGTCACACAAAAAACGCAATTTTCTTTCCACGTTTAGAAGCAACTTATTTTGTTCTTATTATTTTTCTTTTCTTCTATAGGATCGGGTCTCCACACTTTTGTTCTCTATTTGGGTCCACACATTGCATTGTTCACTCTAAAAGCAACGCTTTGTGGCCGGGTTGATCTAAAATCTGCACCTTATGATACAATACAGTTGAAAAGGGTTCCGTCTTGGCTTGATAAATCTTGTTCAGAATTCGGTCCCCCGTTAATGATATCAGCTGCTGGGTCGCGTGTGCCCCTTACCAGCATATTGCCGCAAGTCCAATTGGAGGCGATTTTATGGGGTATTGGGACGGCTCTTGGGGAGCTTCCTCCATATTTCATCTCAAGGGCAGGTTCATATATTGCTTCTCTCTTAATATCTCTCTTTGATTATGGAAAACTAGACTGGATAACTTGCCAATGCGTGTGCATAGGTCTCGGTTGTTTATGATGTTTTGGCTTTCTAAATATTTCCAGCTAGTATTTCTGGGAGCACAGTGGATGGAATGGAAGAATTAGATGGTTCCTCATCTGAAGATAGCGGATTTATGGCGACTTACCTGAACCGGATTAAGCGTTGGTTATTAACCCATTCGCAGCATTTGAATTTCTTTACTGTCTTGGTTCTTGCTTCGGTCAGTATACATCCTCCAACTTACTTTACCTTCTGCAGTAGCAATTGATTATGACTGTATTTACCGTGTCCTGTAACGTCTTTTACTTTCTCATATTCAATGATCAGGACCTTATGTATTGGCATCTTGGTCAATACTTAGTGTTAGGATTTACCATTACTCACTGCTTTTATTGGAGTGCAGGTTCCAAATCCTTTGTTTGACCTTGCTGGAATAATGTGTGGACAATTTGGAATTCCATTTTGGGAATTCTTTCTGGCGACTTTAATCGGAAAGGCAATCATCAAAACTCACATACAGGTGTGGAACCTCATGTCTCATAGATTTAATTTTAACACCCAAATGGTTTTAAAAAAATTTAACTTTCTTTCTTCTGTTTTTTTTTTTTTCTTAATGAAGACGATATTTATCATCTGCGTTTGTAATAATCAACTGCTTGACTGGATGGAGAACGAGCTGATCTGGATACTTAGCCATGTCCCGGGTTTGGCTTCTATGTTGCCTGGCCTCACAGCCAAACTCCACGCCATGAAAGAAAAGTATATTGATGCACCATCTCCTGTTCCATCTCACATCAAGGTAAACAACCTTTCGCTATTCCGCTTCATTCTTTATGAACTTAACTCCTTTTCAATTCATTAACAATGAAATTTTCCATTAGGATCTTCCTGAAAAATTCAGGCTTTAACAAAAAAACTTATTTGAATTTGGGTTCTTTTTTGTCTTGGGTAGGTGAAAAAATGGGATTTTTCATTTGCATCGATCTGGAACGGGATAGTGTGGCTCATGCTCCTCAACTTCTTCATCAAGATTGTGACAGCAACTGCACAGAGACACTTGAAGAAGAAGCAAGAGAAAGAAATGGCTGTTCTGACTCATTCAGATTGATAAAATAGCCCTAAAGTAAACCCCACAATCTTTCTTCCTTTTGCTCCAACATCAAAACAGACACTACCAGATTTGAGACGAAGGATCAACAACAAAAAAAGTGGCAGCTTTTCTTCTCATCTTGACACATTGTTTCTGGTGGGACTGTTCTGTATAGGAAAAAAAAAAGGAAAAAGGTTTAAGGGGAATTGGGATTATGAGATTTCAGGAGGTTTATTTTGATCCTGTGATTCCATAGAGAAGGTTCTGTGGGAAGAACTGATACCCTAAAGAAAAAAGCATTAATTGATAATTTGCTACTGTTTATTTTAGAATGAAAATAGTGTAAGCTTTTATGGCCTATGACAAACTTTCATTGTTTTTCTATTTATCTTTTTTACTTTCACTGTCAATTTTCATTTTCACTGATGCATGGCACTTTTACGAGAACAAGAAAGTATAGATATGTGATTGATTGGAATTATAATTTAGATCATAGCTTCTTTCTTCTAAGGATATCCGTTTGATTGGCCTATGCCACTATCACATGTCTTTTAGTTCCAATATTTCATTTGTATTAAAACAAATAACGTATGTAATAATAAGCATGGTCTGTTTCTAAAATACATTATTTTGAAGTGGCATGAATAGGAAATAGCCAAATCTTATCTTATTAGGTATTGATTTTTTGTTGTCGGGGCAAATAGATTTTGCTTAAAAAAAAAGTTACCTAAATAAATGTATTATTTTGTAGGTTTATTAGTGGGGAAGCGTGACCAAAAAACAATTAGTGGGGAAGACTTCATAAGTCTGGGCCCATAGAGTTTCATAGTAGGCTGGCGGCTTCTTTTTGCATTATCAGGTGGACCCTTATATTTTATCTTACCCCATTCCCCGATATGTTTTGGTTGTATACATTTGGGAACCTCAACTTGGTAATCACTTTTAAAATATTGGCTTCACACTTTTATTTTTAAAAAATAATTGTTAAGAATTTTTTTATTTTAAATAATTTTTTAAAAATTTAAAATCATGAATTGTTAGCTTTTAAAAAAACTAACGTATCATGAACAAAATTTTAAAAAACAGACTGTAAGAAAAATTAAGAGGCTTTTAAAACTTTTAAATAGTTAAAGTGTGATTATCAAAAATCAGACTTTTAAGATTTTAAAAAAAAGTAAAAGCCTTAAAAGTCTCCACCAATCACTCCCTAAATTTAATTGAAAATTTAACCCTGGGTTTCAGTTTAACCCAAGAAAAACCGAAAACCGACCAATTCGAGATTCTCGGTTCTCTGTCTCTGTTCGGTTATTGGGTAAAAACCGATCAGCAGAAATTCAATTGAAATTCGGTTATCTCTTCGGTTCGGTTCGCCAAGCGATAACTGATCAGTTATCTCGGTTTAGGAAATACACGCTTTCTAACCATAATCGTTTCTTCATGCTCCTCACCATCTCTACACCAATCCCGCCGCCTCCTTCAAGATTCCCTTTTGTTAGCTCTCTCTCTCTCTCTATCTCATTATCTCCGATTTGGATTTTGCATTCTTATTCTCTTCTTCTTTGTTCATCTAAATTCTTCTTCACTTCACTTCATCAGCTTTGTTGTCGCACGTCATGAAACTTAGAGTCAGTCGTGTTCGGTGTTGAGCAGAGGAGGAAGTTGCCTTCATTTTGCCTTTGCGTTTGCGTTGAGCAGAGGAGTAGGTTGAGTCGGTCGTGGTCGCTGTTGTTGTTGCATGCCGTCGCCTCTCTCGCAGCCACTGTGACCTTCAGCAGCTTAAAAACCCTAATTGTATCGGGCTTGCTCTCTAAATTGTTATGGATTTGGGTTTTAAAAAGTTTTAATTGGACATTTCAGCCTATTATCTTAAATTTTTGTGTAATTCGGTTCAAATAAACCGAATTTTTTTAAAATTTGGTTAAGTTCGGAATTGCTTTTTAACCCTATAACTGAACCAAAAAAACGAGTTCTAATCGAACCGAACTGAACTTTTATTCGGTTCAATTCAGTAGAATTTTAGATAACCAGATAAACCGAAAAACTTAAAAAACTGAACCGATTGAACCGTAAACTCAGGGCTAGGAAAATTAGTTAAAAGAGATAAATAAACTCTACTTTTGTGGATCTAAGACTTTTGGGTAGTTAGGTTAAAGACTAAAGTATTCTTAAATGTTTTTAATATCTAATTAACTTTAGTTAAAGATTGTGTAAATATTATGTTAAAAAAAGGAAAGTATACCAAAAAAAAAGCAACAATCGATCGAGAGAGACATTCTTCTTCTTTTCTTCTTCTCTTCTCCTTCTCATCTCCTTCAATATTCTTTGATAATCTCTTCTCTTTTAATCATTCTCTTCTCCTTCAATAATTATTTAACTATCTCATCTCCTTTAATCATTCTATTCTCCTTCAATCAATCTATTGTAAGTTCTTATTTTTCTTCATTGTTATAAACTAGAACGTTAACAAGATGAAATAACAATTTGATTAAGCAAAACTTATATAATTTCTGGTTTTGTTAAATTTTGCAGGTTTTACTATATCTCTCTCACATCAATTGTTTGTGTCTTTCGAACAATTCACAAATTATTGAAGATAAAGTGAAAAGTTCTTAATTAATTGTTGAGTTTGTTCTAAAATTGTTTTTCTTAATTTTTTACATTTAAATGTAATCTAGACTCTACTTTATGTAAGGTAGAATACATCTTCTACCTAATGTAGGTTAGAATACGTATTCTATATTAGGTAAGATGGAAAACGTATTCTATCTTTACGTAGAAGACATATTCTACCTCACCTAAGGTAGAATACAGAGGTAGAATACGTATGCTAGATTTGGTAAGTAGAACCTGATTTCTACGGAATGTGTTTTCTACCATACGGTAGAAGACGTATCTTAAATTATGTAGAAGACGTATCTTAAATTACGTAGAAGACGTATGCTACATTACGTAAGATAGAATACGTAAGGAAGAGCCGTGTAAATCCCATAAGCGGTGAGAGTTGAAGAGTGTAGGCTTTGTTAGCTGGAAGCTTAAAACCACCACCGACGAGTAAGTTTTGAGCGGCGTTGGGTTGGATTCATGGCCACACGGGGTGTTTGCATTTGTTGTAGAAGATTATCGTTGAAACTGCTCACAAAGAAACAAAATAAACCTCAAATGTTTGATGTGAGGTCAACGAGGACGAGATTAAGAGAGGTCGACGAGGAAGAGAATGGAAGAGAAAGAAAATCTAGGTCAACGAGGAAGAGAATGGGCGCGAACTTGGGATTTTTTCCTCTTTTCTAAACCCTTTGCATTTATTATAGGGTTTCAATTCATTATATTTTCTCCTTTTCCAAACCCTCCATATATTTTAGAAGATTTGATCTAGTCAAATTTAAAAATATAATAACAAAAAACAACCTTTATACAGAAAAATGTATAATTATTAGGGTCTAGTTGGTTTTTAATTACTATAAAAGTTATATTACCAAACTAACTACCCAAAGGTTTAGATCCACAAATATAAG
Organism: Crucihimalaya himalaica; assembly: GCA_004349715.1. Classification (NCBI taxonomy): domain Eukaryota; kingdom Viridiplantae; phylum Streptophyta; class Magnoliopsida; order Brassicales; family Brassicaceae; genus Crucihimalaya; species Crucihimalaya himalaica. The sequence continues at coordinate 176,310 of SMJT01000042.1, read as the reverse complement.
GATTTATTTATCCCTTTTAGCTAATTTTTCCTAATGTTTATGTGGCTCTTATTTTGCATTGTGATAGCGAATTATATGTGAGGCTGTCATAAATCACCCGCCTCTAATGTATTTATATATTTATATAAATAGTGTCGTAAGGGTCGGGCTGGTGTGAATTTAAGACTTAAGACTCTTTAAAAGAGACAATAAAATTATTTGTAATTATCACGTTTGTTTACAGTAAATATTACTCCTTCTGTTTCACAAAGAGTGTCATTTTAAAACTTTTCTTTTTGTTTCACAAAGAGAGTCGTTTTGTATTTTCAATGCAAAATATTAAACAAATTTTCAATTTTAACCTTATTGTTTTAGTATATTAATTGAGAAAACGACTATTTTTAATAACAAACTTATGCGTTATTGCCAAAAAAAAATACAAATTTTTTACTGAGCCAAAAAATATATAAACTTAAGTTGACTAAACCTATGTAGGTACAAAAAAGTCAACTTATACAGAAGTTTAGTTAGCGTTAAACTCTGTTAATTTGCAAAATGTTGTGTTTTAAAAACACGAGAAAATCGACCTAAACCCCTAAGGGGGTGATTGGTGGAAACTGTAGAGGCTTTTACTACATTTTAAAGTTTTTAAAATCTGTTTTTTACCAATCACACTTTAATTATTTAAGAGCCTTAAAAGTCTCTTAATTTTTCTCACAGTCCATTTTGTTCTATTACTCTTGTTACGTTCACTTTTTTTAAAAGTCAACTATTTAAGACTTTTAGTTTTTTTTTAAAGTCACAGTCCTAAAAGTTTTTGCTATACTTTTTTTTTTCTAAAGTCTAGAAATAAAAGTGCAAACCAATCCGCCCCTAAATCCTCCCAAATCCTTATTTTCTTTAATCCCTAATTCCCAAAACGCAGCACCTCAAGTGATCGAGAAAGTGAACCGATCCCTTATTGTTCTGATTTCTGCGCCGAATGTTTGAACCACTTGTTTTGGTGATTAACATCTAATCTCCTTGTAAATCTTCTCCCCGTAGTACTTTCCACATTGTGCAGCGTATCATCTCTGTATGTGTCTATTATCTTCAGTGGTTCCCACTACACACATGAAATCAAACATATTAGAGTTTTGAGACAACTAATTTTCATGCTTGTTGATACCTTGTGAGAAGTATCAACAAGGCTTTATTTTGAACATTGAGGGGGATTAAACGCTTGAGGTGGCAAAGGGTTTTTTTTGGTGGAAGTGAAGAGTTCTCATGTTCTTTGGGTTTTCGTTCATATCATAAATATTTGGACTTGGACATAAAAACCGAAATAGAATAAATTGAAGTTCATCAATCCGAGCTTGAACCAAAATTCATCAATCTCAAATATAAACTCTGTGAAAAGGCAAATGTGTTGTCCTGTGTAGAAACCATGTTTTTGGGATCAGAACACATTTGTTTGAAGGAAAAATGTGATATCAAAACAGAAAATCAAACTATGAACCCATCTGGTTAGAAGGAAAGATGTTCCTTGTGAAGATTAGTTACTTGTTTCGCCTCTCTTTCTCTCTACGCGGTAGCAAAGAACACGAACTTAGAAAACGCAATCACAAAATATTAAAGTTTTGTTAATGTTTCAAACAAAATGACTTTCAGAAAACGCCATCGCAAAAGCTTTTCTTTACAAGGATTCATCATCAAACACAAAGTTCCTCCAAATCCTTACGTGCAAGAGCACAAGTTCTCTTCTTCACCAAGAAAGATAATTTGATTTACAGCTACTCGTTCAAGATTCCTAGAACAAGAAATTTTCGGTTTTAATATCTTCTGAAATGTTAAACAAGAACTTTGGGAGGGATTTGATCTGAGGAAGGTGTACCAGCAAATCACTGAATGAGTCTTTACTTGACATGCCCTGTGGCTTGCTGCTTGAAGCAGGATCAACAACTTTTTTGCCTCTTTCACTCATGTGTCTATTGATATTGGCATCAGCATTTTTGATATTTAGTTGCGAGTTTGCAGCATATTGCAAGAGGTTTCAGAAGGATTTTCACCTTTGATATGACAGACTTCTCATCCGATGTGTAGGAACAAAACACAAAATCTGAGCTATGAGATAGTGCATCATGAGAGAGAGAGACACATGTTGATGAGGTCATGAATCACTCGTTGTTCAATCGTTCGTCGCATAAACCAACAATTGTTCACTCGTTTATTTCATGTGATTGTTGTTCAAACATTCGCCCCAGAAACCAGAACAATTAGGGATCGGCTCACTTTCTCAATCGTTCGAGGTGCTGCAATTTGGGAATTAGGGGTTAGAGAAAATAGAAATTTGGGATGATTTAAAACTTTGTTTAGCTTTAATCAATACAATAAAAAAGCTTGTGTCTTTCCTGGTGATGACACATCAGTTTTTTCAAACTTCCTCCATCTGACACATCAACAAAAACCACTATCCAATCAAAACATTTTAATTAATACACATAAGCCAGATTTATTTTGATGGGCTACAAATTTATTGTGATGTTCTTACTTTGTAAAATGCAAATATAATTAGAAGTGTTACAGATTTTAAAGTATGGGCTTACTTTGTAAAATGCAAAAATAATTAGAAATTTATGATGGACTAAGATTTATTGTGATGGGTTACAGATTTTAAAGTATAGACTTACTTTGTAAAATGCAAAAATAATTAAAAGGGCTACAAATTTTAAAGTATAAGCTTACTTTGTAAAATGTAAAATAATTAGAAAAATGACACTAGAAAATGACATCTAAATTAAAACATGTAACCAATAAAAAAATAATAATTAATACACATCATACTCAAATTTGACATATCGGTTTTTTACCTTTACTAAAATTTCATATATTTGTAACAGCTAGATTTGAAGTTAATTTAATATTTTTAAAATAATAATATAGTGTATTTAATTAAAAGAACCAATTAACTTTAGTACAATTTAAACTAAGTCATATATAAATTCATACAATATAAGTGATTAATTTTATTTAGTTAGAGTTGAAGTTTATTTGATGTTTTAAAAAATAATAGAATGTACTCAATTTAACTATCCAATTATTTTTACTACAAACCAGACCAAAAATATACAATTTTTTTTTTTAAATATATCATATATGCAATTTAAACATTAAATCAATAAAATATTTGAAAATAATTATTAAGAAATAATTATTAGAAAATATACGCTATATAAAGCGGATTTTTATCTTCTTTAGAAAATCTATCTGAAGACATAAATCTATCTCAAGCTCTTACATGCAAATATTAAAGTTGAAAATTCTCCGATGTGAAATTGTTGGTGAGAAGCAATATTTCAACAAATTCAAAACTCCATAGGATACTATTTGGGAACGAATCGAAGATGTTGTTTGGAAAGACCAAAAACTTATAGCAAAGATAGAAAAGACAACGACTTAAAAATCACACAATTAGATTGTTGTACGTAAGAGTAGAGATTTTGTAATGACGGGCAATTGTCTCCGAGATACAGTGGGATCCAATATGTGAGTTGATTATGTCAATCAAAACTTTGTTAGAATTTTATATCATTGAAACTTTTTGGAATCTGCTCACCAAAGTTATTGTAAAAAAGATTCAAACTTTTTTGTTGGCACGGTTGATAAGAGAGTCAAGATAAATCTGGAGATATTGTTTCCTGAAAAATTGTAGGAGTAAAAAATAATAATATTTGACTGTGGATTGAACTGACGATGTTGTTGTAAGGAAGACCAATGATTCAGAGTATTTTGATCTTAAGAAAATATTATTTTGGTAAATTTTTAATGAAGTTATTGTAAGAGAATCGTTGACATATGATTAAGGTATTTAGGGAAAAACATTTCACGGATGATTCCGATTAAGCAGATGAAAATATTTTTAGCTGACTTGAGCTTAAGAGAAGAAGAAAATGAGAGGTTGACTTCAAAACGAATAAATTTATAGAGATATTGAGACGAGAGAATGAGATACAAGAGAGGTAAAAGCATTGGAAAATGATTCCAAAGAGGTTTTAACCGGAAAAAATAATCATGAAAATTTTTTAATTAGAAAAATAATAATTTGTAGTGTATTTTTTTAAAAACAAAAAAAAAAATTTTTTTAGTAAAATAAAATATATTAATTTATAAAATATAAAATAAATAATATAAATAAAGTCCTGCAGCGTAGCACGGGTATATACTTAGTCAAAAATAAAAACACTTGGTTTAACTCCATTATGGAAGATAACAATTAGTAATCCAAGGCGTTAGTGTAAATTGTAAAACAACAAATCAATTTTTATAGGATACAAACTTGACTCAAGTGAAGTGTGCAGTGGACTCTTACAGTAGTAAGGCCGTTAAACGGGTCGGCACAATAATGCCCCGAAATGTCATTAAATATAACTGCGATGTCGAGGTGTCACTTTACCAAAAGATTCGACCCTACTCCCACTCATCTCATTATTACACTCTACTCCAAACACTTTGGTTTTTCCTATTCTTCCTATTTTCCCTTCTTGTTCACACTTTGCATAATACAATAAAGCTTTTGTTCTTCGGAGACCAAATTCTTTCAAACCCAAAAATACAATCTTATAAAAAAAATTATCTCCACTTATTTTTAGGAATCATTTAAAAAAATTTCTGAAAGATTCATAAATTCTTACGGAATATTTATACAACTAATTTATAAAAGCTTCCGGAAAATTATAGTAACAATTTTTAAATAGTTTGTACTTTGAAAACGTCCCAAATAATTTTTTCAAAAAACTGAAATCAAAATTTTGATAGAAAAAATTATAAAATTTAGTTATTATCTTTGTCCTCCTCTACTAAACAGAAAAATCTGAACAAAATGGAATTACAACTCTTTATTTTTAACCAGAAAAAAAAAATGTTATTATCGTGTTCTCATGCTATGTGCTGAATTTAATAAAGTAAAATTGTGTTAACAAAAGATTTGTACATTAAAAATAAATAAGCTTGTGTACAATAACATATATAAGTTTGAACTTTGAACTAAAAAAAAGAACCATTTTCTTTTTTGGAACCGTAGGACCACCCAATAAAAAGAAAAGAAAAGTAAACATTTTTTATTTGTTAGAGAACTCTAATTTGTCCCTTCGGAAACATAAAAATTGAAACAATACAAAGAACTCTAATTTTTATGGAGAAAGAAAGAAAGACAATGCCAGGGATATTACTTTTTTTGGGTGTTGGATAAAAGTACCACACTTTTTAAGTTTATTGGTAATTTTGCCTATCATTTTGTTTACGTTTTTTTTTTAATTATTTTTTCTAGGATAGTTGTGATACCAAATATTTTTAACGATTATACAATTAAGAATTTTCCCAATGATGAATAATTTTAAAAATTATATGAATTTATGATAATGATCTTTCTATATTTAAAATACTTCGTTGTATACTTTTAATAGTTAATTCTTGAGAGGTTTTTGAATCTATAGGTTTAGATATATTTTATTCTGGTTCTTCTTTGTTTTTAATAACCATATGTTTTTTCTAGATGGTGCATGATTTAATTCGAATTTTAAAATATGTTGAAATATTTCGTTTACTTTAATTCGTTCTGTTTTTTCATAATTTATACTATGATGTGAATTACTTAATGCATAGTTTATTCTATATGATATTGTAAAGGGATGACTTCCTTCTTTGAATAAATCTTTTCTTTCAAATTTATATTGTAAAATTATTGATTGATTAATATGTCTATCTTGTAAAGGTAATCCTATTTGTAGGGTTAAATCAAATTTAATTTTTCTATATTTTAAATTGTCGGTTCCTACTGCGATTATTTTATCATTTTTATCTGTTATTCTATTATCAATTAATTTTAGTGTTATTGGTGTGTTTATGTTTTCTATAAATGTTCCTTTTATTATAAATTGAATTGTATTTATATGAATGTATTTTATTGATGATCTTTCAGATACGCTTTTAATTGTTGATATTCTTCTTTTCATTTGATCTAAATTAATTAAGGACAACATTACTTGCCCTGATGCATCTTCTATAGGTACAGATTCTTCTCCAGACATTACACCATATTTTACAATGTTTTTTCTTCCGAATTTTTTATACCATTGTTTGAGCTTATAGTTTGTAGTTTTTTCAATATCGAAATCTTCTTTATCTATTAATTTTTGATCTAGATCTATACATATATCTTCAAAGAATTTTTGTTCATTATCTATACTAGAAATTATTCTTACCGAATCATCCGAGTATGTTAATTCACTCATTTTATTAGTTTTGTTTTCCATATCGTTGCATTAACTCTCTTAATCTATGTTCTTCCTTTATAGAGGATATTTCTGATTTTACAAATTCTGATAAATTTATAATTTGTGTTATACTTGATAATTTTACATTAATATCGTTCGTCGAATTTGTTTTATAACTTAATTTTTTGATCTCTTTGTTTATTATTTTTTATATGTTTTAATCTATTTAATAATACATGGTCTGAGTTCGTTGATGTTGATCCTTTGCTTTTCATGCTTCTTTGTTATCGACGTTGTTGTTTGCTGCTTATTGTTTGATTTTCGAATAGGTTCAGGATGTAGGGCGTTTGGAGCATTACCTCTCGCCTTCTAACCGTTGGAGCTTCACCTCTCGGTTAGATGTATCACCGTTCTGGGATACTATCCTTACTTAAAGCTAAAAACTGTTTTTAGTTTTTGAGAAATTTTATTTCATAAAAATTGATCTCCTTTCAAATGAGAGGATGGTGCCTTATATAGGCAGATACATTTTCTTAGGGGCGAAGTTGCTCTATAAGACTTTGACGCATGGCTACATAACTGCAATTCCTTTCTGACGCGTGATCTTATCTTGGACCACTCTTTACATTATGACTCTTTGGGACCACTACTTTTATTGACGCATGGTAGAGTTAGGTACTATTCTGGACTCTAGTGACTTTCGTCACATGGTTTTTGTTGATGCCTTACATGATTGCCGATAAGATCTTAATCTTCTTTTGGTGTGGATCCTTCAGTAGACCTTTCTTTAATGATTTTTGTCTCTTCGCACTTATCGCAATGATGTTCTGGGAGGTCTTTTAACATCTCGCATGTGATATATTTATCTTCTTCTATAAGTTCTTTGAATGGACCGTTGATCAGAGCCATTAACAGACTTATCCTTCTTAGGGCTTTATTGCCATCTTCTACTGTTGGTGTTCTCGCTAGGGAGTACATGACTACCGCTGGGCTTGAGTAGTTGACCCTATAATTGATTTTCTTTTCCTAATCTCTAAGGATTTTATGACTGTGCATCACATCTGCTCTTATCGAATTATACCAGTCATCTTCAGAAAAATTCCTTTTTCCATTCTTGCAAGGTAATTGTTGTTTGATATACCGATCTGTAGAACTTGGACCGGACTAATCTTGATTTCTCCATTAATTTCATATGGGAGTGTTGCTACAAATCTAATAAAGATTTCTCGTTCTTTGGCAAACCTTGTAAAGTAGGTTTTGATTTCCTGTTGTAGACAGATGGGAAGTTCTGAAATTTGCTCCATCTTGTTGATGTATAAGGTGTCTATTAAACCACATACATAGAAATTATGGATTAATAGTGTACTTGCTTCTGGAAGGAGGACAACTCGTGAGCCTCATCTGGTTCCAACTGGATAGAACCTCATTGTTGTGTGAACCTCTGAGTATCCTGTGATCATATCTTTTAGTTTTTGATATAGATCTGGTGTCAGCTTCTTCATTTCTGCCTTTTGTTCTACGGTTGGGATTGCTGCAATAGTAATTGGTTTTGGTCTTTTTATCTCCATAGTATACATTGGCTTCTTGTCTTCCACTCTTGCTGAGAAGCTTTTCTTTGAATGTACTTGATTCTTCGAAATCTTTCTTGCCTTCCTCCATTGTTGTGTATGACGTGTGGGTCACGTTTTTCCGTTGATGTGGATACTGACGATGTGCCAGTCGTTGTATATACCTCTGAATGGTCCGTCGAAGATAACGTACACCTTCTTCTTCTTGATCTGGCATTTTGGTTTCTCTTCTTCTTCTTCTGTAACTTCTGCCCATTTTTTTCCGTTTAGTGAGACTCTAATGGATGCAAGGTCGTCTTGTTGTTCTGAAACATTTGATGTTGGAGTGATTGATGCTGATTATTGTTGAATGACATCTTCTCGGAAGTTTCCTCCAAGTTTTTTTAGAATTTGTTTTAGTTTTTCACTCTCCCCCCGGATAACTGCGAGTTCCTTAAGAATAAACTGTTCTTTTTCTTGATTTTGTCTAACCTGGTTGGCGATTTTTCGATTTTTTTCTTTAAGGCCTCCATTCTCTTGTTAATGTATCTGCTAGACTGTTTTCTGATGATTTTACTGTCTTGATGTATGGCTGAAACTGGTGTAGTTTCAGTTGCCACCGGATAAGTCTTCCTTTTCCATGATCTTCGTGAAGTTTGTACTTCCAAAAAACTTATACATAGGTACTATCAATTCTTAGTTCGAATCGAGTTCCCATTAGATCTATCTTCCATTTTGAAAGACTCGTAAGCAAGCTAGAGTTTCTTTCTCGTGGATTGGATAGTTTAATTCTGAAGAACTGAAAGTTCCCAAAATGTGCCGACATAACCGTTTTGGTAAACGATTAATGTTAGTTAATATGTGACTACTGGTATCATCTTCGATACTCTGTCTGTCAATAGTATATAACTTATTGATTCTAGAGATACCGGCATAGGTACCAGCAGACAAATGATCTTTCTGCGAAAGTAATTCGTTTTTATCTCTTATGGGTATTCCCATATTATCTAAGCCTAATAGCTCTTTTCCATTTGGAATGGCTAAAAGACATCCTGCCCAAACTTCGTTTGAAGCATCTGTTTCTACAATAAGGAAGTCCTTAATTGTAGAATTATATAATTCATAAATTATCTGAATTTGTTCTTTTATACTTTTTACCGTTTCTGTATCTTTGTTAGTCCATTTCCATGGTACTTTTTCGGATATTTTTTCTGTAGATTTCTTCGTTTCTTTGCTAGTTGTTTAAGAAAACCTTGTTCTGATATGTAATTTAAAGCTCCTAAGAACATTTGTATTTGTTTTCTATCTATTAGTTCATTTGGAAATTTATTTCTTTTTTCTTTTATATGAGATGGAAATTTTAAGGTTCCTTGTTCTCCTATTTGTAAACCTAAATATTCTACTTCTTTTTGTATTAGTTTACTTTTCTCTTTTGATATTATTATTCATTTTTCTTTTATCCTTTGTAAAACCTTAGTTAAATGTTTTATATGTTTTTCTTTAGTTCTTTGCGTGAAAATTAATATATCATCTATATATACTATGCAGAATGATTCTAGTCCTGCTAATGATTTATCCATAAAAGACTGATAAATATAGGGTGTTTATTTTAAGTCAAATGGTAAAAAATTCCATTCACAATATTTTTGTGGAGGGTAACTAAACGCTATTAGTTTCTTGGTTTCTTCGGATAACCGAAGTTGCGAATACCCTGATTTTGCATCAAGCAATCAAAACCAATTTGATCCTTGAATTTTTTCTAGGATGTAATATTTTCTGGGTAATTTATATGTATGGTTGCATCATTCATTTTCTTATATTTAATTACCATTCTTCTTTTTCCTCTTTTAATTTCATTATGATTTTCTACATAAAATGTTGGCGCCGAATGCGGAGTACAACATTCTCTTATAATACCTTTTTCTAATAATTTTTTACATTCTTTTTCAAATTCTTGTGTATCTCTAACAGAATAAGAAATTATGTTTGGGAAATTTATTTCTGTGTTGGGATATTTTATTTTTATTTTAACTAATTCAGTGTTTTTATTTTTATCTTTATCCAAAGGATCTTTACTCATCTAATGTTTCTTCTATAGTTTTATAGAACATTATTGCTCTTAAGGTTTCAGTTATATTCTTTATATGTAATTTTATCATTTCATTTCTTGTTATAATTTTTGCTTCTATTTCTTTTGAAATATGTTCTATTTGTTTAGTTTTTTTTGTTTTTTTATTTCTGGACATGTGAGTTTTATAGTATTTAATGTTTGTATAAATGGTTGGTATAATTTTAGAAAATTATTTCCTATTATTAGATCTAATCCTGAATCATGTAAATATATTGTTCTTATTGGGAATTTCATTTGTTCTATCTCTAGAATTTGAAATTTTAATCCAAACCAGATTTTATGTACAGACTTATCTGCTACAATAATCTTTATTGGTCTTTAATTCTAATTTTTCCCAATTTTTACTTATATTTGTTCGTCCAAAACAAAGTGTTGCTCCAGTATCAATATAAGCTAATAGTTTTCTGGAATTAAGTCCAACTCTTATAAATGTTGCATTAGGGTTACTCTTCACTAGAATTTTCTCCTTCATCAGAAGATGAATAATCAAATTCGTATAAAGAGTCGTCAGATTCTACATAATTCTAAGGGTTTATAGCCTTGTTTGTATATAACTTTTAATGTGTCAATTTGTGTCTTTTTCCGCTTAGGACATTCGTTTGCATAATGACCTATTTTTTGGCAAAGCCAACATTTACATGTTTTTTTTCCCGATGGACAATCTTGTTGTTTAATTAGTTCTTTTATAATGATGTTTTCTTTTCTTAAAATATTTTTTGTATGGTTTTTTATAGTATTTTTGTTTATTAAATTTATTCTAATGTTTTTTTTATATATTTTTAATATCTTTTTGGTTTTTTACAACCATATTTTCCAATTTGATCTTGTTGTTTTTTACAACATAATCTAATTTGCGCTTCCTTTTTGATTTTATAACCAGTACACTGATCTAATAACCAAGTTTTTAAGGTGGAAATCATTCCTCCTAGAGTATCTTCAATTAATCTTTTACTTATTCTTTGCTCATGAGTGTCTATTATTTTTTCTCCTATTGTACTAGGTAATTTTCCAAAAAACAAGGGTTCTGCTTGTTTTCTTCTTATATTATCTAGCTTGTAATAAATATTTCTTATATTCACATATATAATTGTCAACATAAAACATGTTACATATTTTTAAATTCATTAATTCCCAGTAAGCCTTTTGAATTACAGCCTCTGATTCTGATTTATTTTCTGGGTTTTTTTCTACAATTTCTACTAACAGTAATTTGTATATGTTATCTATTAAATTTATATTAGAGGTCGAATTGTTTATTAATACGGTTTCTGTTTCTATAGGTAATGATGTCAAATATTGTCTTGCAATTGCTATTGATTTATGTATTGTATAATTAAATATATCTTGTTTTTTTAGTAATTTTAATTCTTCGTTTAATGCAATTAGTAATTTTTGTGTACTATACCATGCAGTAATAATTTTTTCAGGTTCTTCTACACAATCTATATCTAATGTTTCTTTTTGTGTGTCTGTGTTTATTTTTGTTTTTTTTTTTTTTGTTTTTTTTAAAATTTTGTTGAAAAATATTCTTGTGAATAAGGATTATCTTCCCTAGTTCTTTTGCCACCACTACTCTGACGTTCTTTAGTTTTGACATAGTTAGGATTTTGATATTCATATGGATTATCATTGTCTATATTATATAGATTTTTATCCTCAGATTCATATTCATAAACTATTTCATTTGTATCATCGTTTTGTTCTTTAATTAAAATATGTTTTTGATTTACGTTATTATTATTGTTTTTATCGTCTTTCCCTTTTATATCAAGAGATGACATAAGTTTGTCAAGATGTTCTGGCTGTACCGCTAGTGTGCCTTTACAGTCATCCATAAACTGGTTTTGTTAAAAATATATCTTCTTTTTCGGGTATTATTAAAGCTTTTTGTTTATTATCTATTATTATTTGTAATTCATCATTTGTTAAACAAATAATATTTTGTTTTAGTTCTATTCGTTGAAGTATTTCTATAATAGATGATAAATCTAATATAGGTTTTTTTTTTTCTTTGATTTCATGTTGATAATTATTTATTAGTTCTAATATTTTTTTCTTAGCATTATCAAATCATTTTCTATAGGTTTTTTACTACAATAATTATTTATAATTGTACATTTTTCTAATTCTATTTCTTCTGATAATTTTTCTATTTTTCTGATAATTGTTTTATAATACATTTTTTCTGATAATAGTCATAATAAAATGAGAATATAGTGTTTATGGTATTATGGTAATATGTTTATAAGTATAAGGGTAGGGTTGTATTTGTATGGTATTTTTAGAAATAAAAACTTTTTTGTGGTATTGGAAGGCATTTCTCAAGAAACTATACTACCTTTTTATTTGAAAAAAAAAAATTTTAAAAAGGAACTTCGAACATACTCGGTCCCATAGCGGTTGTCTTCTAGAAACACGATATCAAAACGAGACCATGTAAAAGGTCAATATAATAATTTGTTTGATTCAACATCAAAATAATAATTTAAATTAGAATTTCCAAAGTATCTATATAGGTCATGAATGTGAGACGTAGTACAAGTGAAACGCACATCGTTTTTTTATTACATGTCACCATTCAATTAATAACACCTCTGCATTTATCAGTTGTTTTCTAATTAAAAGAAAAAAAAATTTGGTGTTTCAAAAAACATATGAAAATAATAAAATGCACATGCAAAATATAACGCTCCAAATAGTTATGGTTTGCTAAACAAATTATTATCACAAAATAATTAAAATATATTTTAAACATAATTAAAATATAATTACAATATTTCTTCACAAACGTATTTTCTCTATATTTACAATTCTATAATAATATTTCTCACTTCAAATTTCTCTATCTACAATAATTCTCTCGTATTCATATTTATAAAACTTTCATTCATTTCTAACTCTTTTTATATAAAAATTTCACATATTCATACACAAGTCCATCAATTTTAAAATTATACTTCAAAAGGTAAATATTTTTTATTTTTTTTAAAATTCTAAACTAATTAAGTAAATAACATATTTTATTAATTAAAATTCTCTTAAAGAGATTTCATGATCAGCTTAATCAAGAAAAAGTGAGTTTATATATATTCTTATGTAGATGCTTAAAACTTGTTGTAGTGTTGTAAAAACCATGTTCTTATACTTGAATACAGAGTAGTAGATTTAGGTTTCATAAACTTTAATAATTTTTTGTTTATGATTCATAATAAATATATATGAAAAGTTTGATTATTAATTCAAAACAAATTAATTTAAATTTTAATATTATTATAATTTATTTTTATTTATAAAATATTTATCTAAAATATATGTTGTGCATCGCTTTTTACCATTCAAACATTTGTACCGCACCGATATTATTTTTTTACCATTCATATATTGTTCTGCACCGTTTGTTACGCACTAACCGGACTTGTTCCGCACCGCTTGTTACGCACTAACCGCACTTGTTCCGCATGATGCGTTTCTTTTAACCGCACCGCACTAAAACAGTACCGCACTTATGTAACCGCTTGTTCCGCACCGCCCTCCGCCGTCACCATATGAGGCCATAGTATATATTGTCATATCGATTGTCCTCTATTGGTTGATTGATGCAGTTTTCAACTCTAATTCCTATCTAAAATCTTATCTAGAAAATAACTTAAATCAGCCACTTGATGGCTAAAAGATGGCCAAGCCTTAGGTATTCTGAATGCTCCAACGATGTCTTAAGCTTCCGAGACAAATCTGTATATACTAACTAATCTAAGCATGTTATGAAATCAGTATATATGAATGATGATATATATGTGTTTATATATTTTATACAGAGAGAAAGAGAGACAAAGTGATAATGTTTTCTCTTCTTATCATACATACATGATTATACAAAATGTTACACCCTCTCTATTTCTAATGTACAAAAGATAACTATGTGATGACATATGGATGATGATTAATGTTTTAAAATCATGAGTCATCATTCGTTGCATAAAGTGAGGACTTGGAGACTTAGTACAATCTCATGTGATGAATAATCACATATTATCTAATACTTCCCTTGAGTATTCATCACCATTGATGTATTACGCAGAGTTTTGAGGATAAAATAATTCCAAGTCAATCATACCTTAGATATTATCCCGTTCCAATGTCTGCGTATAGGAGATGGACTATACCTTGCAAACATATTATCAAAATATATATATATATCTAGTCGAGTATAATTTACAAGATAAATGCACCTACAAAGTATTTCAGGATTGAATACTTACTCATCATCTTTACGGGGTCAAAATGGATCTTTGTCGACATCATCTGATTTATTAACCATCAGATTACTCAAAGGAGTCATTTTATTCATGTTAAAGCGCTTTAACACCATTTTGGTGTAATTTGATTGATGCACAAATATTTTATTTTGGAAATTCTCTATCTAAAGCCAGAGATAAACTCTGTCTTTCCAACATCTTTCATTTCAAACTCTTCTTTCATATGAGTTCTTGCATCATCAAATTTCTTTTGAGTTTTATTATGTTCAAGTCATTAACATAAACAGCAATGATCACAAATCTCCCAATCGGGCATTTTCTGACACTTCGATATGGACCTTGGATATGGATCATAATTTTCATTACAAAACCTCTTTGGATACATGAAAGGAGAATGTTATATCCTTCATCAACAATTTCATAGCTAACCCATACTTTTCCATCTTGGACGTAATTAATGGAAATCTCACACTTTTCTGTACCATGCTCGACTTCGAGGCTTTTCTCTTTCTTTGGTTTTTCTTCTTCATAAATGTTTTCTTGACATATTTTGTAAGTGGCTATTCTTGAACCTTTTCTTTTTGTTCTCCCAATTTCTTTTCCTTTTAGGGATTTTTATCTTTCCAACCCATCCCCCCCCCTTTTCAATTGAACCCTAGGTTCATTTGCATTGTTCTCATCATTTGGCTTTGTTGGAATTTCAATTCTAGATGGAGCATTTGAAGCAGGTATATATAACTTAGTCACCCTCTTTGTTCCTGTGAACGCATTTGGTACTTGATTTGCCATACTTTGCAAATGTATAATTTTTTGAACTTCCAGTTCACGTTGATTCGTAGGAGGGTCAAGATATACCAAATTTAATGTATTTTGTCACATATTTAATTCCTTCCCCTAACGCTAGAAATTCATCTTCATTAAAATGGCAATCAGCAAATCGTGCTTAAATATATCATCGTTTGAAGTTCAAGATACCTTATTTACTTGGTGACGAATACTGGACATATATCCCCAATCGCCTTTACGGCCCAATTTTTGTTCTTTGCGGTAGAACTATAGGAAAATAAACCGCGCATCCAAAAACTCGGAGATGGGATATATTAGGTTCTTGGCCAGATGCCAACTATAATGGGAAATATTTAGTATATGCACTTGGTTTAATCTGGACTATTGCGACCGCATGCAATATAGCATGTCTCATACAGAAATCGGGAGTTTTCTTCTCAATATCAATGGCCTTGCAATCAATTGCAACTGTTATATCTAGCTCTCAACCATGCCATTTTGTGTAAGCACATGGGGCACTGGATGCTCCATATCGATCCCATTGCATAAAATAATCATCAAAGGCTTTTGAAGTGAATTCACCAACGTTGTCAAACCTTACTTTTTTATGATATAACAGAGAATTGTGCTCTCAACCTAATTATTTGGGCAATGAATCTTGCACAAGCCGTATTTCTTGTGGTCAAAAGACACATATGTGACCATCTACTTGATGCGTCAGTTAATACCATAAAATATAGAAACGGCTCGCACGGTGGAAGTATTGGTCCACATATTTTTCCATGTATTCTTTTTAAAAATAATGGAGACTTATTCCCAACTTTATCTGGTGATGGCCGAGTTATGAGTTCTCCTTGAGAACATTCATTACATGAAAACTTATTTCGTTTTTAAACGGGTGACCATTTGAATTTTATACAATTCTTCTCATCATGACTAATCTTGGACGTCCTAACCTTTCGTGTTAGAATTTGAATGTAACTGTAATGTATGATTCAGTCATGTTTATTTTTGTGCAATATAATTTAGAGGATAACTTTGGTAACTCTTCTAATATATGTTTTCTCTCTTATGTAATGCAAAAATATTCAATACCATTCTTATTCATGGTCTATATGTGATAACAATTTATGCTGATATCTAGGAAATTTAACAAGTTTTTTTTTAGATTTGGGAGAAGATAATGTATTTTTTATTTCAAACTTTGTTCCCCTTGGTATTTTAGAAAAAAGTGACACACTGTTTTGTTTTTATTCATTTATTATATCTATACCCTTTAATGCTTTATAAATATTGGCAAAATTTTCTCGTTTCTTATGCGAGATTAATATAGACTTGGATGCCTCTTTCATATATTAGCCAATATTTTTTGCTTAACACTATTCTAAAAACATAGATATATGATCCTTATTACATTGCGCGCTAGATCATTTATATTGTCGACATTCATTTATTTTTCTTTGGTTTCATATATTTTCGTAATGACATTGTTAATCGAGATCTCTTTATCAATATCATTGATTTTATTTAGGTACCTGGTCTTAAAATTAACCATGTTAACGGTTTATCGCTCCTCTTTTTAAGAGTTTATCTATCATCTTTTGAATAATTATTTGCTACGTTTTGTTTCGAGGATTTTTTGGAATCAAAATTATCTATCACGTTTTTTACATGTTATATATTTATTAATAATATCCTATCTTTCAAATACATATATTTTATATTGTATATGAAATCTACATCAAATAAAATAAAGAAAATATATGTAAAGTGAGTTTAAATGTATCCAACCGCTACAATATGAACTACTCGGCCATTAAACACCATTTAAACCATTATAAGTTATAACTTTATTTTGTAACATAGAAAAAACATATTTCTCCTATAAATAACAAGACACACGTTTCATTATACATTTTTTAATTCTATAGCAAATTTTTGTTCTACGATTTCAAGTACTACATAATTTTGTAAATTCTATAATAATTTTATTTTTACAACTAATAGAGCTCAAACTATTTTTTTTATGTCAACTTTGTAGGTTTGTACGCAAGTTGTGATCTTGATGTTATTGCAGCTTTTAACCGCTATCGTCGAAGCAACCATAAAAAAAATTACTTTTACTAAACGTATTTGAACAGTGTTAAAGAATAACAATGTTCTATTGATTGTGATGTTTTTTAGATTATTTAAGTCTATTGCATTGTTTGATATGAGATATAAGGGTGAGAAGTTACCAGATAAGAAATTATGTTTTTCTTGTGTTTTGTTTTCAATTGTACCTACTCGAATTTAAAACAAAACTATATTCGATTAAAAATATTTATTTATTAAGTAAAATAGGCTCTTTAACCAAAAAAAAAAAACTAAAAACTTATATTAAAGGAAAAAATATGAAGAAGAACCAATAACAAAAAGAGAACAAACCAACATTTTCACCGTTAGATTTTCAAACTAATAGATCAATATTTTGACAAACATAACCAAAATAACCGGTTTAATAAAATTATTATGAAAGTGTTTCCATCCGATCTATATCAAAATTGTAGTATAAAATTAATTTAACGCACTGTTATATAATATAATAAATAATAAAATTCTAATATTAAATATGAATATAGATATTTTAACAGTTTTAATAAATTTAAAAGTAAAAATTGTAAGAAAATCTAATATATATATTTATATATATAATACTAAACAAAATTAAAAGTATTTAAAGTCAAATTCAACTTAACACATAATATATACAACACGTGGAAAACTACTTAGTTATCTAATAAAATAATATTTTTCTTGGTTACCACTACAACTTTTTTCATTCCTTTTCTCTAACTGACAAAAAAAAAAAAAAAAAAAAAAAGAAAGAAGAAGAGAAGATAGATCCTTTACTCTGTTTTTTTTAAGTGAATATAAAGCTATAGAATTTGAGTACAGTCGTACGTACTGCACATTAAATCACACGTGAAGGTATAAAAGGAATCACACCACTCGTCATTGACAAAAGCACAAAAAAAGCATTTTTGAGTTTCAAGACTAGCCAAAAAATAACTTAACACATCCTATATATTTACTTTCTAGCCAAACCACATGTACATACAGATTCACACATGCATTTACTTCTCCATCATCCTGACACAAAAACGGTTCCTTTTCTTTTCTACTCAATATAATAAAAAATCTAAGAGCTTAAGCTACATACCAAACAGCATCAGTTTTGCCTTTTCCTTTAGGCTACCCTTTCTTTTAATTCAATCAAAAAGAACCCTAAACCCAATAAGAAATGAATTGAATCCTTAAAGCTAATCTTGAATGATCTATTCCCTCCACTAGTGTGAGGATTGTTGTCAGAATATAACACTAACTTAGTTGGATACAGTTCTTAAAACACCAAGACCATCCCTGTAAAGGTCTTTCTCCTCTCTCACTGGTTACTGAGTGTGGAGATCTTTGTTCCTCTTCTGATCCGTCAGTTTCATCTTTCGATCAACACTTAACCAGTTTCTTAGGACCTCACACTATGTACAACGTCTACCGTTTCTCAGCGCCATGGGTTTTAGAGGAATCAACAAGCGTGAGAAAAACTCCCAACTCAACATCGAATGGGTTTTAATTTTCACTCACCCGCTTGTTGCTTCTGATCTCCAGGTTTCACTTGACCCGCGTGGATGTATGGAAATCCTGGAGGAACAAGCTGCTGATGCTGCGTCTTCTCTGCAATCTGTGTATGCTGCAAGTTGATGTTGTTGTTGTTGTTGCTCCCTCCACCTTTCATATTAATGGCTTTCGCCGGATCTGACGTGACAGTGGTGCAGCTGGAGAGGGTAACAGATGTTGCAGCAGCTGATGATCCTGCTTGTTGTTGATGCCTTTGGATGTAATAGCCACTAGCAGGAGAGATAGTCATATGTTGTTGCTGCTGCTGATGATGTTGAGTTTGCATATATGGGCTTGAGAAGTAAAGCTGAGCTTGTTGCAGGTGTTGTTGTTGTTGTTGAGACTTAGAAGTAGGGTTTGAGGTGGCGGTGGTAACATGAGGATTTCCGAGAATAGACAGACCATTGTTCCTTCCACCTGTAGATGATTCCGACTGTGAGTTTTTGGATGGCTGAGATGAAGACAGAGAATAGGAGGAACCTTGACCATGTCCAGCTTTGTTCGCAATTGAGGTTGAGGCCGTTGTTCTTGGGATTCCTCCGGCGTTTTTGGATACAGAAGACGTAGTGGGTGACGGAGCCTGGTTAGCACTATCCGCTCCTTGCTGCATTGGAGAATTAGAAGGCAGAGTTTTAGAGTTTGCTGCAAAAGATATATGTGATTGGTGGGGTCGACCTTGCTGTTTCTGCTGTACGTTTTTAAGTGATGATGAAGCAGATGGTGACATCATGGAAGGAGACCGAGCTTGGGCCATGGTGTTTGCTCTGGGTGAATTGTTCTTCCACTGAGGAGACTGAGCCGGACTGCCATTACCGGACTGGACAAGATTCTGAGGAAATCCTGAAGTAGCATTAGGGTTATTGGATCCCACTGAAGGCACGGTGGCAATATTATCCGGGAAACCACTCCCGTTACTCATCACTGGCCCTTTGCCTCTAGCAGCAGCAACTGCATACTGTTGTTGCATCTGGAGATAATTGCTATACTGCTGCTGCGGTTGATTCCGCTGCATATGCTGGTGGGAGGTCGGTGCAGAATTGGAACTCCAAGGCTGAGCAGAGCCAAGGTTGAGCAATCGAGCTGAGCTATCAATGATACCCCCACCTGTTACCGCAGAAGCAGATGCATCAGCCGAATCTTGTTTGCCAGAGAAAGCAATAGACTGCCCAACACCTGCAGTTGTTGTTTTCCCAATTGCCCCTGTTGTCTTCCGTTCCTCTGTGGCATTAGCAGCAGCATTAGACCTAGATTTTCCATCTTCCGGACCACAATTATTCATTTTATGTTTAGCTGATTGAGCAGCCACAGCAGCTGCCATCATTTGATGATACCCTTGTCTTGCTATTTCTGGAACACCATGGAGTATAGCATGATTTTGAGCCATAGATGGCATGTTCAGGCCTCCATTGGGCGCCGCAAAGGTCATTGCGTAAGGCTGAGATTGAATAGATTCTGCACCCACCTTTGATCCCTGCTGTTCTGGTTTCCTTTCACTATGATTGTTAGAGGAACCGAGCACTCCACCACCTGAGGCGGCAGAACCCATCAAACCCATGTTAGTTGGTTGCATCGGCAAAGCAAAGTTTTGGCCATATGCAACATTGGAACGAGAGGCTCGGCTATCAGTAGTGGATAGGCTAGCTTCTGCAGTTTCACTATGTTGTGTTGTGTTTTCTCTGGGATGCTGCCTGTGCTGAAAATTCAAAGGCTGAGACTGAACTTTCTGAGTAGGAAATCCTTGTGAATTTACTGGTGGCCTTCGTTGCTGGTTCTGGAGATGCTTTTGTGCAGTCGAGGAACCAGTGGAAACATTTGTGTTCTGGTTGCTGGGAGCATGGGTCTGTTGCCCTTGACCAGATTGCTGTTGTGGCTGAAGATGTGGACTATGGACCACTTGAGAAGAATAGAATGAACCATTAAAGAATGGCATAGGCTGCCCAGTAACTCCTCTATAAGCAGGTGGGGTGCCAACATGCGCCGGGACTGGAAATGGATACCCATTATTCTGCAAGATAGCCAGGTACTGAGTTTCATTGGTCGGCATATTTGGGTAGCTGAAGCTCATTGCTGTAGCACCAGCTGGAGCTGCTGATGGAGAACCATTCATGGATGCTAAAGCAGCCATTGCACCAGATGAAACAACTGTGTTGCCGGTGTTAGGAAGCCTGACAGAAGCAGCAGCTATTGCAGCGGCTGCATGAGGCTGCTGGCCCAATGGGAAAATAAATGTCGGGCCATGCTGTAAATGAAACGAAACCAAAGAAAAGACCAATCAAATCCCAGAACTCTAAGAGAAAGTTACTTGGAATGAAAAATTACACTAGAAGAAAACACAATAAACTTACCATGATGTTGTTACCAGCTCCTGCAGGCAGAGCTTGCTGGAGTAATATTTGCTTCCTTTGGGCTGTATCTGAGCTGTTAGGCGTAGATAGAGAGCTCTTCTCAGGTAGAGAGTTTGAACTTCTGCTCAAAAGGCTCCCTTGTAGCTCTGCAGAAGGTATGAGACTAAGATTGCAGGCCTTTGACCCGTACGACGGTAGTGATCCTGCTGTCGCAGGCCAGAAGGGATTCATTTTCGTTAATTGCTGGTGATAATGGATATTCCGAGCGATATAACAGTGAGTTGCACATCTCTTTGGCCTCGGTTGGTTAAATAACAAATGCGGAGGCTGCACAAAAACAGAGTCAGAAATAAAACAAAGGTACAAAATTCAACTGAACATAGCAATGAAAGAAATCATAATCACCTGCATTGTTGAGGATGGTAATAAGGAGTTGGCATCTGTCGGCGTAACACCATGAGTAGGTCCCCCAAGGTATCTGATCATAGTGATTTCATTAAATCAAGGGAAAAAAAGAAAGTAGCAAACAAAAAAAGGTTACAAATTTATTGCTAAAATTAGCCAAGCATACCCCATTGTAGGAATCCCTCCAGGCCAGCTTGGTATTGACATATGCAGAGGCAAATTACTAGCTTGAGCTGGAGAAAGAAGAGATCAAATTTAACAAAATGCTGAAAGTAACACAGTAAAAACTCTGGAAAAAAAAAAAGACTTTACCTGCTCTATCAGAACCAGATAGCTGCTTCTGAACATGGTGCTTGTTTTCTGGGTCAGATTTCTCAAGATCGAGTTGAAGTTGACAGTTTCTCTCTGCTTTTGGAAGTTCATCTTCTGCTTCAGATCTGGGATTTCTATCTTCAGGCTTCAAAATCAGATCTTCCTTGCAGCCAAAAGTTTCAGCTTTGCTCACACCTTCCTTTATTTCTAGGAGAGGCTTTGTTTCCTGCACAGATAAAATATCAAACATATGGAAAAGAAAAAGGTCCAGTCATAAATGGATATCTTTCATTGTCGCATTACCAAAATTAAAGAAACAGGGCCCACTCACCGATTCCACAATCGTGACTTTAGGTTTAGCTTCTGTCACCACACGTTCAATATCACCATCTCTTGCCGGTGACGATCTCCTTTGCTGTGGCGTCTGAACAGGTGACAATATTAGAATTAACTAAATATATATTTTATAAATTAATTTTATTTTCCGAAAAAAGAAAAGAATTTGACACGTACCATCAGATTTATCTCACTCTTCTCCATTTCCGGTGTAGGCAAACTCCTATATGATACAAAAAAAAAAAACATAAAAAAAACAGAATTAGGTTAAAAAGATAAAATACAGAGATGAAGAGATAAGGGGGGAAGAATCTTACGCTTTGACTCTTAACGTGATTGTCACATCGCCATCGGATCTTATCTCAGACGAAGATTCCATTTCCGGTGATACTTTTTCCTCTTTTGAGATACCATTTTCTTTCTTCTCCGCCGCGGAGCTCAAATCTAACGACGGTTTGCTTTCTCTCGCGGCCGTCGACGGTTGTAGATTTGATGAGGAGACGTTCTCTCCGGTGGATCCTGAAGGAACTTCGTCTTCGGCCTTTACGGTTGTGGAAATTGTATCCTCTTCGTATTTAACTAGTCGCGGCCTCTTCCTCTTAGGAGCTGAAACCATAGACGATAATAAAAGAATTGAGAACCTAAGGGATCGTCGTGAATCGGAGAGAACTCGAGATGACTAACCGATCGCCGAATTTGCTGCTAATGGATATAACCTCGACTTCACTTCTACCGTTGGTTTACCCATCTCACCGGAATCATTCCCGGCGGCTTCTTGTTTAGATGGTCCTTGAGGTTGTCTCATCATTCCGTACAAAACCTCCGCGATCTCAATTTCGATTTCGTCTTGCACCGCCACCGGAGATTTTGGCGGAAGCGGCTTCTGTTTTGGTCCCGGAGTCTCCAAAAAAAAAAAAAAGACCAATAAGCCAAAGATGATGAAGATAAAGAGTGAAGTTTAAGAGAGACTAACCAACTTCTTCCGGACTAAAACGTTAGAGGAAGATGGAGACAGAGGAGCTGGTGGTGACGGAGAAGCTAACATAGAAGCCGGACTTGATATTTGCCGGTGGATTTTCTCACCAGAAGCGAAAACTCCTCCGCCGCTAGTCCAAGACTCATGCGATCTCTTAGTAGAAGCTGTAAACGTCAAAAAAACACACAATTAGAAGAGAGTTTCAAACAAAAAGATAAGATCAGAGCCAAAAAAAACAAAGTGGATAATGCAATTTTTCCACCTCTCTACCTGACCGGGCTTTTCTAGGAACTGACACACCAATCATTTCGTCGGCGGCTTTCCATGAAGATACAATAGGAGATGATGGCGTCGGAGAAGGAGACGATCTGAAAACTTTAGTCTGAGGAAAACTCTTCCTCTGATTCAACGCCGGTGGAAGCATCTTCATCGCTTCAACGCCGTCGTCATATTCTTCATCATCGTTGACACTCTCCTCGGAGGTATCATCGTCGTCGTCGTCTATATTACCTTGAACCATTATTACTCGTTCTCCTCTTCTCCTTTTACTCCGGCTATTTAACCGATCTCTCTCCTTCTCCCTTTCTCGTTCTCGATCTCGATCCTTCTTCGTATTCGTTCCCCGATCTCTTAACCTCGCCGTCTCCGTATACTCCACCGGGGTATCCTCCTCTGTGATAATAATAACAAAACACCAAATCAGAGATCAAATAATTTCTCCTCAGATCTGAAGAAATCGAGAAGAGAGAAGAAGAAAAAACCTGGAGAGTCTCTGAAACTTCCGGCTCTATGTCTCCGTCTAGAAAAACCATTTCCGGCGGCCGCCATGGGCACTCTTCGAGCTTCTCTATTTCTCTCCATCTCTCTCTCTATCTCTCTCTCTATCTCTCTCTCGACTTGCTTCCCATTATCTTCCAATATATATTTTGTAGTATAAAAAGCAGTAACCAAAAACCTTTTAGCAATCCTCACCGTTGGTCTGAAAGATCCAACGGTCTTTGTTAAAGAAAGTTCCAGCGTGGCGAAATCTAGTCCCTCCAAATATTTAATTATTACGCTCTCATCAAAAGAGATTTTCTCAGATAAAAGTAACCCATATTTCTTGTCTTTTTTTAATATATATATAATCTGACACCACTGATATATTTCTTTATTGGAATTTTTCTATATTTTAATTGATATGTCTCGACATTAATCTATTTCCAATAAGGCAGACAAAAATACAAAAACAAAACCTCTACTATAACAAATTCAAAAGAAAATTAAATGAGTTTCTAAGCAACAGATTTTTAAACGATAACCACTTTTATATATAAATGAGTATGTCTCTTCACTTGGCAAATTTTCACATTTAACCTTTTAATCATACATTTTTTATATAAAAGATATTTCATTCGTTCCACAAATATTGATTTTCTAGAGCTTTTACAAATATTAAAAATTATTTAATAATAACTTTTTAAAAATTATTTTTTATTTTATTAATGCTTAAAACTCAATAACAAAATAAGTTATGATTAAAGTTTTCAGTGAAACTACATTTTTCAAAAAAATAATTATGTTTTTCAAGAAAAATATATTAATTAGAGGGTATGAAATCAAACTTTATGAAACAAAATAAAAATCCAGAAAATCAATTTTTACGGAGGTAGTAAATGGAACTTTTCCAAAGATAACACATCACTATCTCTTAAATCTTAATTAATTCTCTAAATTTTTTAAATTTTACTATTATGAATTTCAATTAAAATACTGATTATGAATTTTTTATTTTATTATATGTGTATTTACAATAGCAATATAAGAAAATTATTTACTATATTTGTATGATTGTTATTATTTTATGTGCAAAATTTAAATTGAACGAAAACATACGAAGAAAATGTGAATTACTATATTGTTTTACTCAAATTAAAATGAGAAAAGGTACAATGTATGTGTATAATATTTGCTTTTACATAAGAAAAATCTATTGTTATCTCATAGATTTTTTTTTTTGTGTTCTTTTACTTTTTATTCTAAATCATAACGTTTTTCACTCATATATGCCAATTTAATATGACTTGTACGTTTTGCTTTGGAATATGAGTCCGTAACGCCTATTTTGATGAGCAAGACTTCGAAGATAGACTTTTGGATTAGTCCTTGAAACGACATATATTTCTCTGATGTGAAACTGTAACGCCTATTTTGATAGGCAAGACTTCGAAGATGGATTTTTGGATTAGTCCTTGAAACAACATATATTTCTCCGAAGTGAAACCGCATTGCTGCTTCTCGTATTAATAGATAGCACCACAAATTCATGCTTAAACAAGTTTCTTTGTCCACCTAGATCATGGATTTTTAATGGGCTATTGGGCTTTTTCTAAGTTGAATCTCATAATCTCTAGATTTTTATTGGTTTATTGATATATAAGTATATAAGATTTGAAAATCTTCGTAGATTTTGAAATAAGACATATGGATTTTAAAATAACATAGTTTATCTATAAATTTGAATTTTTATATTTTTCACTTTCAAATCTATTTAAAATCTAATGTTGAAGATGAATCAATAACACATAAATTTGCTCTAGATTTTCAAATTAATTAAAATATATGAATCAATAACCTTCCTGAGTTTGTAACGCCTATTTCGATCGACAAGACTTTGAAGATGGACTTTTGAATTAGTACTTGAAACAACATATATTTCTGCGAAGTGAAACTATATGGCTGCTTCTCGAACTTATAGATAATAAAAAAAAGTCATTTGAGAATATATGCACCTGAATAATAAGATGAGAACAAAGAAAAGAAAAAGGAGAAAACAAAGCAATGCTCATAGTTACGGTGAGAGGCGAGCATATGTGCTCCTACTTGGACAAAGATTTGGTAGACGGCGTAAGTTACATGCATTGGTTCTTCAACAAAAGAAAAAAAAAAAAAAGTACATGCATAGGTTAAAATCAAATGAATAAAACGTCTAGTGCTAGCTAGC
The DNA here is from genome assembly GCA_004349715.1 of Crucihimalaya himalaica. Taxonomy (NCBI): domain Eukaryota; kingdom Viridiplantae; phylum Streptophyta; class Magnoliopsida; order Brassicales; family Brassicaceae; genus Crucihimalaya; species Crucihimalaya himalaica. Next base: position 150,346 of record SMJT01000042.1, on the reverse strand, counting down.
TGTCATTTGAATAGTCAAATAAAATTGATTAGCATTGATTTTTATCGTAACTAGATCCGAATTCTTGATCGCTAGTTTTATACTCCTTTTTTGTGATCATAATTGTTCCAAACAACATCAAGTCCCTGATCATTTTGCTACACACAGATCTCAGCCCTCGTCCCACAGATTATGACTTCTCAAAAATTCTATTTTATGAGCATAAGTCTTAATTCAAAACGACTTGTCTATGCCGTAGACTGTAGAGATGCGAAGGAATGCGACAAATATCATCTTACCTTATGTGGTGTCCACAACGTGAATATAAAAAAATGTTTGTTGTCTTTCTTTATTGTTTATAGTCTTGTTAGTGTGTAAATTTTGTTGTCATTCTTCTCTGTTTATAGTTTTGATGAGTTAAGAAGGCAGCCCACGAAGGGCAGGTGTTTCTGTATGTAGCATAGTGTAGCAAGCATGTATTCATGAACACTCCTAATATTTCATGCAAATACACATAACATAAACAGAAAATAAATAAGCTCCGTACATACAGAATCACTTATAAATTTTTTTTTCCTCATAGAAGTTTCCATTATATATAAAACAAATGTGTTACAACAGTAGAACACAAACGTTTACAGAAACCAAAAAGCTCAAACAAGAGCTTTCCAAATAACTAGAAGAAACTTTAACATTCGACTCAATCCAAACTAAAAATTACGTGTCATCAAATGTAAAAATACAACACGTGTAGGATGAGTAATCAGAAGTTTTCCGAGATCGACATTTGCCGTTTAGCACCGTTCGGTGAGATTTACCAGCTAAAAGAAATCATGAGACGCTTCGGAAGGTACTACGATCCTTTCAATCTACAACATCATATCCAATAAGGTTTCTACAAACCCAAATCTTCAACGAAAACGGGGCGGAGAATAATCCGATTAAGAACCTAAGCACTTAAAATTATTATTACCAACCCATATCCATATTCTTATTAAAAGAAAAACAACAAGAACTAAAGAGATCGGAAAAATAAAAGCAATCTACGGCGGAATAAAACCTCACAGCCGGCCAACGCCGCTATCATGAGCCGGTAGTTGCCGGATGGGATCCGACCAACTCCACACATGAACTGAGAAGATGTAAGACACAAACCCAACTAAATCGAAACGAGTCGTAAGATTCGTAACCAGAACTAGCGGGATGGGGAAAGCAAACAGAGATTCAACTTAATAATCCGACGTCAAAAGAACCCAAAACAGCAAACTCTCTCTCTGAAGAATTTGTTAGAGAGAAGAGAGAGAGCCCATGTCTGGTCGGCAGTCCTAGGTGCTTGGCGGTCACCTGCTTGACCTTGTTTCTCCAAAATCCGCACCAATCCAGGGAGCGAAGACATGGAGATAATCCCCACAATGCTCTCTTTAGCGAGACACTTTCCTCCTTACTTTACCACCCGCGAAAGGCGTATGATCGCCTCTGTCTATCTCCCACACACGATGATCTTCATCTCCACCATCAAAATCCGGCGGTGGAGCTTCGTCGCCATCAATTACCGCTCTCTAAATCCCGAGGAGGTGAAGTGAGAAACGGTTGGGAATTTCGCGATCTGAAACTCGTGTCAACACCAAATTGACCGGAGAGTAGTGGTGGTGAATTAGAAACTCGGAAAGGCCAGGCTGGAGAGGCAAATCGATTTTCAAATTAAGTTGTCGTAGTTGCTTGTTTGGGAGAAAATAGAACTCTTGAAAATGACCACTATATTCACTTAACTCCGTCAAGGGTTTAGCTATCAATCGACTCTTGAAAATGACCACTATATTCACTTATACATTTATTATTGTTATAAATTAGAAAAGTAATTTGATTATTACTGAGTATGAACCGGTATAGGGTAGACAATACAAAGATATGAGAGACTAGAAAACATTATTCTCACTCAAGATTTATGTATATTTCTCGAGATATTCATATATCTATCAAAGATGATGTCTAAAAATTACTTGATGAGTAAAATTAATCTCTCATTTTCATGTTTAGGATCTCTCTCGGTCTGATGTAGGGCTGGGCGTTTGGGTACTTAAAGGATTTGGTTCGGGTTTTTTGGGTTTTTGGATTTTTGGTTTAGGCCTCTAACATCCATTCGGATATATTAACGGGTTTGAGTATTTCACTTGGATTCGGGTTTACCCAAATACTTGAAAATTGAAAATTTTGTATCCAAACTATTCGAAAATACCAAAAACAAAACCTGAATATTTTTACTTTAATATACCTAACAGGCTAAAATTAACTGAAATATCCAAAAATATTCAAAATAGCCAGAAAACCCTAATATTTTGGGCACATGAGTTAATGCAAATATAAATATTAGTGATATATTATTAATATGTACTTATATTTCGGGATTGTTCTGATACATTTTCGGATTCGGGTTCAAACCGGATTCTAGTTTAGGTTTTTGAGTCGGGCTTTTTTGGTTCGGGTTTGGGTATTATGTCATGCCTTTTTTTGGCTCTTTACATTTAAACTAAATAAACGAAAATTTTAAACATAGTAGCATTTTTTTAGCAGAAGCATTCGGAACGGGCTCCGCGTTCATTTCGTTGGCGGAAACGATCCAATCCATTCGGGGCTTCGGCCAAAAACGAATTCGACTTGATTTTTTTTTTGTAAGAATGTATGTATTTATATTGTTATCTCTTTTTATCCAAGCGAAAGCAACTTCAAATTTGTTCTTCCAAAACCAAATCTCTCTCAATCAGTTAAACATGGCAAAATTTGAGTTTTTCCTTTTATCAATTCCTATAAAACCTTATTATCACCTTCTAAACAAATTACCATAAAACCTTATTCTATGGAAAATCACCTCATGCTCACTAGCGGTTACTTCGGCTTTAGCATACCTAAGGATTAATTGTGATACTTAGTGTCAAAGATGTGGAGTGGCGGAGGAGACTGTTAATCATGTCTTGTTTGAATGCCCTCATTGTCGGGAAATTTGGGAATTTTCATCAATTTCATCAATACCAGGTAGTTTTCTAACGTGTCCAGTGTTTACAAATATGGATTATCTGTTCTAGAGAGTGCCAACTCATCCAAACGAATCAGGTAAATCTCGTTGGCTTCCTTAGACTTTATGGTTCTTATGGAAAGCCAGGAATAAAAAAAGGTATTTAAAGGGTTATAATTAAAGCCTTTAGACATCCTAGTTCTCATTAGGAATGAACAATTGACATGGGAGGAGGCCCAACTGTGTTCTTTTGGATTCAAGGGATTTAACTTGTCCCCCCCCCCCCCCCCCCCGACACACTTAGATGTCGGATTGACAGTTCGTGGAAACAATCAGATCCCACTTCAGGTATTGGGTGGTGGTGTTTTCAAGGTCATAATCAGACAATGCTTCTAGGAGCCAAGTGTCGTCATAGAAGTCCTTCACCCCTACACTCGGAGATGAAAGATTTATTTTGGGCTATAAAGAGTTTTCTTTTAAGGAGAGTAAATTGTCAGGTTTTTGAATCAGACTGTGCAGAGTTAGTTTCTATGGTGCAGTCTCCTAAGGAGTGGCCTGCTTTTTCCAATCTCTTAGATGAGTTTGGTCTGCTCCGTGTTTATTTTCCTTCCTTTACGCTTTTACATATTCCCCTCTCTTGTAATGTTAAGGCCGACTATTTAGCCCAGTCTTCTACATTGCTTTTTCTGATATTTTTTTGTAAATTCTTTTCCACCGGTTTGGGCAACAAATCAGGGTGTGACTATTTAATTATAGTGTGGTTGACAAAGAAAAAACAAATTCGGCGATAAACCTTAGTCCATCAATGTTGCATAGAAATGATAAGAGCTTGAAATTCTGATTCTAAAGAGTTGTTTGTTATTTGCTGATGACTCTCTGTTTTTCATGTTGGCGAATAATAAGTCTTGTAGAACTATGCAGTATATTCTAAAAATGTATGAGGCAATTTCTGGTCAAGCAGTTAATCTGCGGAAATCAACTATTACTTTTGGTTCAAAGGTTAAGCATGATACTATAGGAGAATTCGTCATATGTTGGGAATTCAAAATGAAGGAGGTAAAGGAAAATATTTGGGTTTGCCAGAGCAGTTTGACAAAAAAAAATCTGAGATGTTTCAGTATATTGTAGAAAATGTGAAAGAAAAAACTCAAGGTCGGAGTAAAAAGTTTTTGTCCCCAGGAGGTAAAGAAATCCTCCTTAAATCAGTGGCACTAGCGATGCCAATTTATTCTATGAATATCTTTAGGATTCCTAAAGATATTTGTGATGAGATCACTAGTATTTTAAGTCGTTTTGGTGGAGCACTGGGGATGATAAAAATGGTATGCATTGGTTTGCTTGGGATAGGCTGTGTATTCCAAAACGTGAAGGAGGCTTAGGTTTTAGAGATTTGGAACACTTTAATACTGCTTTGCTAGGAAAGCAAGTTTGGCAAATTTTACAGTACCCTAATAGTTTGATGGCTAAAGTTTTGAAAGGTAGGTACTTTAATGACACAAATGTGCTTAATGCTACCCTAGGTAAGCGCTCTTCCTATGTTTGGAAGTCCTTAGAGCATCTCCATTGGTAAACCCTTATGGAGAGTTCTTAACAATATTTTAATTCTAAAATAACATGATTTAGAAACTAAGAACCTCATTACAATTTCAAGCTCTATTGGTGAACTTCATTAGGAGTTCTTAAAAAAAATTAATATTTAGCAAAATTAGTTATTTGAAANGACCATAATACAATGATTAGAGGTTAATATAATCCTTAGAAATCGGTTTTGGGTTGACCCGACAGAAAACCTGAGTCAAAACTACACTTTTTGCGAATGTTGGATTTTATCGGTCATGTATATCGGTCAGGGTGACCGATAAAATCCAACCCAGAATCGTTGCTGCCTTCTGTCTATAATCTTCAGTTCTTATCGGTCCAGCTGTATCGGTCGATTGACCAATATTTCTTCATTCCAGAAAGCTCGTTGAGTTTTGTCTTCACCTTCCATTTTATCGGTCTAGCTGTATCGGTCAAGTGACCGATATTTCTTCTTTCCAGAAACATGCCTCCAGCTTCAGTCACCTCTGATTTTCTCGGTCCGTTTTATCGGTCCAGCTGACCGATAAAACTCCTCTCACGCCTCTTTCAGCTTCTTCTTCACTCTTAGACCTCGTCTAAACCCAACTCTTCATTACGCAACCAAACAAGAAAAAAATCTCAAACAGTCAAAATCAAATTGCATAGATTATCAAGAAGAAACCTGATAGGGACATTGAAATTATGCTGATAATCATCATTAGCAGAATCATTGATCTCATTAGGATTAATATATTACAACACATGTGACCATACAATTTGCTAAACAACATATATTTTACATCCAAAACAACAACACCCGTGACCAAAACAAACCCGTGATATCCAAAACAACACCCGTGACCAGCTCTCGTTTCCTGAAACAAAAACAAACTAGAACAAGCCAAAAACAAACTAGAACATAAAGCAAATAGAACATACAAGCCAAATGTGAAACAAGGACAGAACAAAGATGAAACATAGACAGAACATATAAGACCTGATCTGCCTAACTAGAAACTAGAACAAAGACAGAACAACATACAATATATCAGAAGCTAGAGCTTGTTCTTTAGAACTTAGGACAACATATCATTAATGAGCTTGTTCTTTAGAGCCATATCTATATCAGAAAGTGGCTCTTTTTTTGAGAGGAGGCTGTCAAGAAGTTTATGCTTAGCAAGCTTCTCTTTCATTTCCAATATGCTTTGTAACTCCTTCAGTTCCTTGCCTTCTTCTTTCCCACTCCTCTTAGACTTATTCTTAGATGCCTTAACACCAGGGGACGACCCTTTGATACATCCTCTGCTGGGCTTGCTGGTTGAGAGGTTGCAGACTGTGATGGACTCTCATGAAGCTTTCTTCTTTTTGAACTCGCACCAGCTTTAACAGACGCATTAGAACACCATTTCTGGTCATGGCGAAGATCCCTCCATGCGTGATCAAGTGTGAACTTGCTCTGGTGATCATTGAAAAATATGTCATGAGCTGCTTTCATAACATCATTCTCGTTCTGACCGCTTGATCTCTCCTTCATTGCAGCTTCATAGCAGCCAACAAACTTGCAGACTTGATCATTTATCCTCCCCCACCTTTGCTTACAGTGACTGGCCTCTCTTTTTGGTTCTCCAATGAGTTATGGACTTAAGTTAACATATGCTTCAATGCGTTTCTAAAAGGATCCAACTTTTTGCTCATTCCCAACAATTGGATCCTTGCTGGTATTCAGCCATGCACTGATGAGAACAACATCATCCTTCAGAGTCCATTTCCTTCTTTCACTACGCTCCCCAACAGCTACCCTTGGATCATCAGAACATTGGCTACTAAACAGAGGGACTTCTGATGATCCAAGTTCTATACCAGCCATGTAACTCTGATTAACTACTTGACTAGTTAACAAGTTTACAAATCCTGAAGAGTGAGTAGAATCCATATCCTAGTTGAGTGTTTAGAAGTCGTTTAAAGTGTTTAGAAGAAAGAAGTTGTACGTAGAACTACTTTAAGCTCCACGCAATTGTGTTTAAGTGTTAGATTTAGGTGAGACATGACAAGCATTGATAACAAAGAACCTATAATAACAGCTAACAAGCAATTACAACTAATACACATTCACAGCTACAATGCATTTAACACAGCTAAAAATCATTTATCACATGTAACAGTATTGAAAGGAAACTAAAATTGATTGAAAGGAAGCTAAAATTGATTGAAAGGAAGCTATTACTTATCTGATCTTGTTCTCTTTGATCTCTGTCAAGTGCTTTCCAAGCATCTGTCGTATTCCTCCATGTAACCTCACAAAAACAGAGAAAAAGATCAAATTCTGATAATTCAAAGCAAATACAGAGCATATTCAAATAACAGAACAACTAAAACTGAGCAAAGGAATCTCTAGAACAACAAATTACCTTGGCTAATATGTCTTCTCGCCTCCGTCGTCCCTCCTGTTCTTCGAAACCCAGATTATCCATCTTCTTCTTCCTAAAATTTCAACCAGGTTTAGTCTCGCCTCCGCCGTCCTCATCTCACCCATGTTGTCTTCTCGCATCCGCCGCCCGTCCTCCGCATACGCTTCCTTTCAATCACTGAGCAAATTTTGATATCGAAAATCTATTTTGGAGTTTGCTTTCATACGGAGAATGAAGAAGGAGAATTGCCTCATGACACGTGTACTTATGAATCGGTTCTTATATAAGATGTTTAACTATCGGATCTTAACTTTTAATTATATTATTATTTATTTTTAATACTTAAAAAGCATAAGAACCCACTCAAATATCACCGATGGAGATGCTCTTACTCTCGGGTCAGAAACTTCTTAAGCAAGGCCTTCGTTTTGTTATGGGGGATGGAACTTTGATAATGCTTGGCTAGATCCATGGTTACATTTACACCCCCCAAGGCCGCCGTTGAGGAAGTCTGCAGACATACAAGATTTTCAAGTTTCCGATTGGTTCAATAATACAAAGACGGATTGGGATGTAGAGAAAGTTCTTGCAAATGTGGCTCCTGAAGATGTGGATACCATTTTGTCTATCAAGATTTTTTCTGAAGCTAATCGGGATCTTTTGGGTTGACACTACACGTCCGATGGAGTTTATACAGTTAAATCAGCTTACTGGCTTGCAACTCATTTGCCGACTAGTCGGATAATTCAACCCCTCCCTGGATACATAGAGATTAAAAAGGCTATTTGGAGGCTTAAAACATCATTTAAGTTAAAACACTTCCTTTGGAGACTGAATTCTGGTGCCTTATCTCTGGGAGAAAATTTAAGATACCGACATATAACCAAACACACTTTATGCCCCCGTTGTTGCAATGGTGAGGAGACAACGAAACATTTGTTCTTTGATTGCATTTTTGCGAAAAATATATGGAGGGCTTCGGGCGTTCCTGATCCTACAGTTTTGGCGTCAAGCTTTACGTTAGAAGATAAAATGAAAGCAATTTTTCTAATGAATACTTTGATGAGAACTCCGCATCTCAAACAGATTCCATTGTGGATTCTCTGGAGAATTTGGAAAAGCAGAAATATGTTGGTTTTCCAACGACAAAGCATAACTTGGTTAACTACTATCCAGTTGGCGAGAAATGATGCAAAAGAATGGTTAATGGCGGATACTTATTCCACCAGAATCAGCTCAAGTCATCAGCCTCAACAAGTAAACTGTTTAAATGCAGATCGTTGGACTACTCCGGAAAGGGGCTTTTTAAAGTGTAATTATGATGGTTCCTTTGTTACTAATGGGATCCCGACGAAAGCTGGCTGGGTTGTGAGGGATCATTAAGAAGTTTATTTGGGAGCTGGTCAAGCGTCTGGAGATATGTGAATAATGCTTTGGAAAGTGAATTTCATGCGTTGATTATTGCTATGCAGCATTGTTGGTCTAAAGGCTATAAGTGTATCTATTTTGAAGGAGATAATAAAGGACTTCTGGAGTTGATTCATGGCAACAAGCGGAATTTTAGAATGTATAATTGGTTAAGACAAGTTCGCTTCTGGTCAAAGAAGTTTAAAATGGTTAGCTTTACTTGGATAAAAAAAGATTGCAACCAGCCTACGGATATTTTAGGTAAGCAAGGAATACCGAATTCTCTGTCTTTTGTTTTTATGTCCGTAATGTAATTGTTAATGTTTTACATTGTAATCACTCGTTTTATTAATATATTAAAGTTGCCGTTAAAAAAAAAAAAAGTTAACATCCACATAAGACCTCTTAATCAGCGAAATTATACAAAAACTGTAATAATTATTTAATTTTTTTAAACTTATTTAGTTTCTATATTTTTTTTAAGTCATTCAAACTCTTTCTAAAGTCACATCTTTCTAAACTCTATATAGTTGCAACCAAACCTGGCCGTGTCTAGGGTTTTCTGCAATTTAACGATCCCGTTTTCTCGATCTCCCGTCGAAATTTAATCCCCATCTCAGAGCTGTCGATGGCGTTCATGAGTGACTCAGACAAGGCGGAAATGACTTGGACGTTGAACTATGGAAATGTGAAGGCGGAGGCGATGAGGATTCTAGGCCAATGCAGCAACCATCGGCGAAGACCTCCTTATTCAAAGCGGAGGGCTTCCAGAGTTTCAGAGGCGTGGCCACCGAGGAAGGTGTCCAAATCACTGTATAAGATCATTGTGGAAGAGGAGCAAGAAATGATCAACCACGAGTATATTGAGCGCTTGTACGAGGAAGCCCGTCGTAAGGTGAAGGCAGAGAAGGAGACGATGATTTTGAAGCAGCCAGCGGCGAAGATGGTGGTGGAGCCAACGTTCATGAGTGACTCAGACGAGGCGGAAATGACTTGGACTTTGAACGATGGAGATGTGAAGAAGGCGGAGACGATGAAGATTCTAAGTCTAGGCCGCTGCAGCAGCCATTGGCGAAGACCTCTCATTCAAAGCGTAGGGCCTCTAGGGATTTAAAGCCGTGGCCAGCAAGGAAGGGGTCAAAATCACAGGATGAGCAGAGTATTATCGCCCACGAGCATACTATCGAGTAAGTATGATTGAACCCAAAATTCATCTATTTTATTTCTCTCTGTAGACTTCTTGATGCTATCATATCAATATTTCCCTCAGGATTCAAGGCCAGGGGCGAAGGCGAAGACCCCCTCATTCAAAGCGGACGGCTTCAGCGTGGTCCATTTGGGAGGAGGAGCAGAGGCTGGAGGAGTTGCGTATAGCCCACGAGGAAGTTGTCTGCATCTTGGAGGAAATCGGTCGTAAGTACATGGATAAGATGGCTTCTATTATGTTTATTAAAAAAATGGGAGGAGGAGCAATGATATTGCAGCAATCAGCCAATGGCTAAAGGAGTCCAGATCACATGACCTTGAGTAACTGATGATTTTTAACCCAAAATTCTTTTATGTATTGACTTGATGCAATCATATCAATATGAATTATAATATATGGGATTGAACGCTAGCGATGGAGACTTTCAAGAAATGACTTGGACCTTGAGTAACTTTCAAGAATTCGTACAACTTTGACAAACATAAGATTCTAGCTAGACACGATAAGCATGTGTCCGTTTTTTCTCTCTACTTGCATTAAAGTCTTGAGTTAAAAAATGGTATTCATCATCTGTAACGTCATCTGTGTAAAGGTATATAATTAAGTCGACCGAGATCACTGGTAAGTAGAGAGATAAGAGCAGCAAATTAGGACAAGTTGGTAAGTTCAGGTAGCCAACACGAGCACCCGTTGATCATAGGTCCTAACACTCTACACTCTGTTATTGCTTCTTACAAAGCTTCAAAGCCCGAACCTCGAGCCAAAACCACCCTGTCTGTTTTACCTGAACACAGCTTCTTGAATCATTTTCAGATACAAGCATTGTATAAGCAAACAGAAGTTAAAATGAGAGAACTACCTTTGAAAAGAGGAGCCGACATTAGCCCTTCTTTTTCATTTGGAGAACCTATCACCAATGCCCAGTATTGCAGATACTTCTCTTCACACGCTTTGTTCCAAGCCCTAGGATTGTGCAATATATACTACGAGTGTGTCACTTGACTTAACATTTTATGCTCAACCTTACCTTACTAGACCGCAGTGTGTTGTTGTTGGTTCTAAATTTCGGATTGATATTTCGACTTAAATATTCAAAGTATTGCAATTTAGTCCCGGTAAGTTTACTTATTTACATAAAAAGTCCCCACATCACACCCTAAAAGTGGTTGGCTTGGATTTTGGAATTCTCACATACCAAACCAAATCGGATCCAATCGATGATTCCGGCGAGGAGATTTCTATTATCTCCGTTTGTTGGCGTCACCGTGATCGTCGTTCTCGTCGCTCTCTACTTCAGATCTTCTCTCAAGTCTCCACACCACCAAAACCAAGTACTCACTTCTCTTCGTTTAGCTATCTTCCCCATTCTGAACTTTTCAAATACTTAGCTGGAGATCAAAATCTCTCTTTTTCTCCAAATTAAGTATTTAGGCTTCTGCTACTTTTTGATTGAACTAGACAAGGTCTTATAAAACCAGCGAAGTATGTATGGGTCTGGAGTTTAATTACAAATGAAACATAGAATCAATGTTATGATCTCTCATGTCTTTGATTTGATGTTTTTTTTATGTGTGTGTTTTTGTTGCTGTTGTCATTATCAAAAGAGGTTATTCTCTGCTCAAGAATTGGCATTGTACAATGGCACTGATGAAACGTTACCTATACTCTTAGGGATTCTTGGGTTAGTCCTTTTTCCTTCCTCTTCTATGTGCAAATAACTTATGTACTCGTAGACAGGTTGTAAAAAGAGTATTTTTTTTTTTTTTTTTTACTTATGGGATACAGATCTGTGTTTGATGTGACCAAAGGAAAATCTCATTACGGTAGTGGAGGAGGTTACAACCATTTTGCTGGAAGGTTTGTTCTGTTTGATAAAATTATGTAGAGAGATTCTCATATATTCTTCTATCTTCTTGTATTAATCTTGCATGATTCTCATTGATGGGAAGTTTGTCCATGTAATTCTTGTGCTCAGAGACGCTTCTCGTGCATTTGTTTCTGGCAACTTTACAGGTACATTTTTTAACTGCTTTCAAAATTCTTTTAGGATGATAGTTTTAAGAGTCTTTGTTACTTTTGGTAGTAATGAACATTGACATAGGTATCCTTGAAGAAAATGAGACTTAATCTCTTCTCTAGCCAATGTTATGCGGAAATTTGCCCATCTCCATGGTTTTTCTTCCCATTTCACATCTTTTGATCCTCATAAACCGTGTTAGTCATGCATAAAGAAGTCAGAATCATCCAAACTTTGCTAGCTATTTGCAGAAGATTATACAGCAAGTCCCTGAAATCTGTGGAAACTTCTCATTTGTGTGTTATGAGCTTATGATTATTTTCATGTGCAGGAGATGGACTTACAGATTCGTTACATGGGTTATCTAGCAGTGAGGTAATACTCTTTTAGCTCCACATTATTTATCATCGAAAATTATGGAAATGTCTAAAATAGTCTTTGATCTTGCCATTGAGCCAGATAAGCTTATTTCTTCATAACTATTACTTTCTAAGACATTGAAGTAACACATAGTTTGTAAACTGTTTGATATTCTATAAATTATGTTTAGTTACATGTTTGATATGGTTTCACAAAGATTTCTTGTCCACAGGTGAAGAGCATTGTTGACTGGCGAGGTTTCTACTCCAGGACCTACATGTAAGTAATTACTTATATGGTTTATTCACACAATAGAAAGTTGATACATAGTAAAACTGAGAAGGTGGTGTATGGATAATGCTTAGCTCACCTTAATCCCTATATAATAAGGTCATCTTGGTTTGGTCTCAGCTTTTAATTTGTGATCAACAGTCCTGTTGGGAAGCTTGTTGGGCGGTACTACGATAGCCAGGGGAATCCAACTAAACATCTAAAAGGAGCTGAAGCAAAAGCCTCGAGAGGTGCACAACTCATGGAGAAACAGAAGACTGAGGAAGCCAAGCAACCGAGTTGCAACTCACGTTGGAGTCAAGATGAAGGTGGAGAGGTATGAATTTTTGTTTATCTTTTATCGATCCGGTTTAAAGAGGAGAACTATAATGTATAAGTGAATCCTTGATGGGATTAAAAGCATAAGGATACTAAAGGATAAGCTATTTATGCAGGTTTGGTGTGATGTTGGGGTGCCAAGACTGGTACAAAGACCTTTGGAGATAGCAATAACGGGTTCGATGAGCAAACGTTGTGCTTGCTTTGAGGAAGACCAACTTGATCAGTCTGGCTTGGAGATCTATAAAGACTGTGAGCCTCATGCCAAGACTTGCAGGGTTTGAAATGTGATTTACGAGACATGTCTTAAGAAGTTTGCAATAGCTTAGTTCCTTCGTTGAGCCTTGTACTCTTGTATAACACATAGGAGTGATTTTGTATGGATGCAGTGTCTAGTTTATGTGTAATTAAGTTAAACGGCAAACAGTGTATGGTTGCACACCGTGAAGTTTTGCTTTGGCGTCGACAGATTGCCTGTAGATTATTATTTGTAATTAAGCTAAACGACAAATAGTTAAACACCGTGTCGTGCCGTTTTACTTTTGCGTCGATAGAGTGCGTGTCATGTGATGGGGGAACACTGGCGCTTCTTTGTCAAAAAATTTGGCGGTAGCTTCTTCAGGGTTACCACATTTTGAAAACTAAAATTTCTTCAGGAGGTTTGTTAATCGGAAAATCAAGAGGAGAAATTGGGAGTACTCTCCGTCTTTTTAACCGGGAAACATGGTGTTTCTCTCTCGGAAAAAGCCTCCACCGCCTCCGCCTCCGCCTTTGTCGTCGTCCTCAGCTGCTCCGTCTCTTAAAATTCCCCAGCCGCAAAAGGAATCCGTTGAACCCGACGCGGTGGAGAAGATGATGGCGATTCTAGCGGAATTCGGATGCACACTGATGAACTCGTACGGTCCCCCATGTCTTCCTTCCGATCTACACGCTTTCCGCCGCAATCTTACTAGTCGCTTGTCGTCTTGCTCCGCTAATTCCGACGAGAGAGATAACGTCGCTGCTCTTCGATCCATTTTCGTAGCTGGATTTTCATCATACATTCAATCTCCGAGTAATCTTCGTAGGTCAGTAAATTCCAACTCGAGTTTCCAAATCAAAACTGAGATTCACCACTTCGTAATCGGATTTGTTCATATTATCGTGTAGAGTACTTTCTTCTTCTTCAACAACTAAGAGAGACGATAGTTTAGTTCGAAATCTCCTGCTTGTATCTCCTATTCAACTTGATATTCAGGAAATGCTACTCGAGAAGCTTCCGGAGTACTTTGACGTTGTTACAGGATGTTCTTTGGAGGAAGATGTTGCTCGCCTCATCATCAACCATTTCCGTTGGTTGGACTTCATTATTAATCCTGATGTGTTCACCGATAAGCTGATGCAAGTTCTATCAATTTGTCCTTTGCATTTAAAGAAGGAAATCATTGGATCCTTGCCTGAGATTATTGGGGATCACAACCGTGAAGCTGTGGTTGATTCTTTAGAAAAGATGCTTCAGGAGGATTCTGCTGTTGTTGTTCCAGTGCTTGATTCTTTCTCCAACCTCAATTTAGATGATCGATTGCAAGAACAGGTGAGGTTTTGCTTCATCATTGGTTTAAGGTTCTGTGTTGTACATAGTACTGATGGAATGCTATTTTTTTCCCTTTCTTAAAGGCGATTACAGTAGCAATATCATGTATTAGAACAATCGACGCAGAGCACATGCCATATCTACTTAGGTTTTTGCTTCTTGCTGCTACTCCAGAAAATGTTAGAAGAATAATCTCCCAGATACGGGAACAGTTGAAATTCACCGGAATGTCACAACCTTGTCCTTCACAGAATAAACTGAAAGGAAAAATACCTGCATATAATGCAGAAGGTTCTATTCTCCATGCTTTAAGATCAAGCCTTCGGTTTAAGAATGTAAGTTTGTTTCATTACAGTTGTTGTTTAAGAATGTTTATCATTATCTGGCGTCAGTTTATTTTCTGTTTATAGATACTCTGTCAAGAAATCATAAAGGAGCTGAATAGTCTGGAGAAACCTCGGGATTTCAAGGTAATTGATGTATGGCTGCTTATTCTCATGTACATGAACGGGGATCCCATCCGGAAGAGTATAGAGAAAATATTTAAGAAGAAAGTGGTTGATGGATGCATACAAGAAGCCTTGCTTGATCAATGTATATGTGGTAATAAAGAGTTTGTGCAGGTAATCTTCATAACAATTTTGAGAAGTTTCTGATTCTTGCAAAATGTGGAAATGTTCTTTTGCAAAATTAACCTGACTCACTCATTGTTCTAGGATAATTTTGCTTCATTTGTTTCTTTGGCTGAACACCTCTTGTCATGCAAAGAAGAAAAGGCAAGGGACATTGGCTCGCATATTTATACTCGTCTGTTTGAAGGGTTTGCTGATAATTATTCAAGACAACAGGTGAGAACATGCTAACATGCCATAGTATAATCCCTTTTAGCATAATTAGTCCATTTTTTAATTGTCGTCCATGTTTGTTCTAATTCGAATTTGTTGCAGATTCTAGGTGCCCTAGTGACACATGTAGGATCTGATAACAAATTTGAGGTCAGTTCGGTCTTGGAGATGATGACGGCTCTGGTGAAAAAATATGCACAGCAACTCCTTCCCTTTTCTTCCCACATAAATGGTTAATTTGGAACTTGTTCGTCTATACTCACTATTGCTGATATTTTTTTTTTTCTTCTAATATTCTATTATTTTGTTATATAGGTATTTTGGACTACTTAGAGGGTTTTACTATTGAAAATTTGCATAAGGTAGGTATTTTTCTTTACAATCTGCTTGTTATGACAATATATTGTATATAAACTTATTAAGTAGACATAATTGCAGGTCTATGAGGTTTTCAGTCTCCTTGCACTATCAGCTCGTGCAAGTGCTGATTCTTTTCAATCTTCAATTTCAAATGAACTTATGATGATAGTAAGGAAGCAGGTAGTACGTCACCTTCTGTTTGGTTTCTTAGGTGATCGTAGCTCTGGCAGCTCACTCCCAGTTGTCTGGTTTTATATTGGCAGGTTAGTCATCCAGACCTCAAGTACAAGAAGATGGGCTTAGTTGGAACTCTTAGGATTGTGTCATCACTTGGGGATGCAAAAAGTGTTCCTGACTTTTCATCATCGCAGGTAACATCCAGCAATTCTTAGTAGTTAATTGAAATTATCTTCGTACCTTGAATTTTATTTCCCTAAAGGAATTCTCTTATGTCCATTAAATTTTTCATTTAGCAGGTTTCAGATTGTGGGGAGATTTTGGAGCTCTTGAAGACATCTGTTGACTCTTGCAAACAGTCTAACTTAGCACTAATTATGTTCTATGATGAATTTGCTACAATTCTCAGCCATAAGTTACTTCAACCAGAAATTATGGAGTGGTGAAGATTTCAGTTACAGTTTTCTGCTAGCTTGTTTAGTAGTTTTCAAGGCTACACAATAATCTTAAGCTTCATCCTGACTACATTTTTATACTGCTTTTCAGGATTGGGAAGCATCTGGGAGAATTTGAGTCGCTGTTTCTAGCCGATCTTGAAAACGGGGAGATGGCATATAAGGGTTCATATTCTGGACTAGAAGGTATAAATATACTGACCATGGTCAACTTAATCATGAACTTGGATCAACTTAATCCCCATTTCTTTTCATCTCATCGCTTAGGGGATCTTTGGATGAACTTGGATGGTAGTATATCACCAATCTGTTTGAACATTTTTGGCCTGGCATCTTCATCCTCAGAGTTGGTTTTTTGAGATTATCCCTGCTTTCAGTTACTGTTGAAGATTTCTCTCTAACAACTGTTGACTGATTTAAGAATCATATTGCCTGTAGGTCCTGTTGTCTGCAGATTCTGCCTTCAAATTTTCTTTTGCTATCAACTGTAAGATTTTCATTCACTTGAAACGGGGAGGCTATTTCAAGAAGTCATAACAAACCTGAATGTTTTGTGTTTATACTCAGGTTGAGAGGTTGACAAATGATGGATCCCTTGCAGGGATCGATGCTCTGCTTGGATGCCCTTTGCACCTTCCTTCTCCGAAGGTAAAGGACTAAATTTTCGTCAAAAAACAAATCGCTATGTTTCCAATTAGTGACAAGTTTTGATCTGCACTCCAATCTCTGCAAGATTGCAGAATACACTGTTAGGAAAGTTAAAATTCTAAACATGAACCTTGAAGATTAAAGTATTAAGAACAGACCTTCCCCACATATTTATCTGTTTGTACTGTCCCAGTGTGCTGTTGTGTGACTTTTCTTGTCCAATGTTTAAGTACTTTGCTGCAGCTGGTTGGCAGTCTCTGACAAAGAAGCAGAGAGAAATCCTCTCTCTCTCTTTATATTATGCTGCAAACTGGATACGAGAACTCGTGAGTGATATGACCTTGTATATTGGCAACATTGTTATACTATGATTGTCTTTATGTGTTTTTGTTTCCGTTGCAGCTTAACGCCTTCAGTTCCCAAATTGATGAAAGATTTGGCTGCATTAGTCAGGCTACAGAAAAGGATGTAATAGCAAAGCTTCTGAAGAGACTCAGAAATCTAGTGTATGTTCATTCTACTTTGTCACCACTCAAGCTTCGTAAATGTGCTGCTTTGTTTTACACTCTTGTTTCAGATGTTGTTGGTCGTCTAAAGCCTATTCTTGATGAAATTCTGATGAAAACAGATTCTTGGAAAGCTTATTGAGCAATTTGATTACACTATCTCCTCAGTCTCTACCGGAGCTCCACCCTTATTCTGAATCTCATGTAGACCAGCTGGGGAAGAAGAACGAGAAGAGGAAGCTAGACGATGATGCCTCTCAATGCAAGGGAAGCATGAAAAATAACTTGAAAAAATCAAAGCACTCAAATGCGAATGAAAAGCTGCGCCAGCCAACAATTATGGATGCATTCAAGAAAGCAGGAGCAGTGATGAGTCAAAGTCAAACACAGCTACGTGGAACCCCTTCCCTTCCATTTTTGGATGGCAGAACAGCAGCAGCACCAATGAACGAAAATTGTTCTGATGATGAATCTCTAATTGTGAAGATTCCTCAAGTTTCCTTGGCACTTGAAGCTCAAAGATTCAAGTTCAGGCCTCTTCTTCCTCAATGCCTTTCCATCTTAAAATTTTCAAAGGTCGGCCTAGTCAAACCTCTTTATCTGGTTGAATATTAGTATCTACTAGTCTTTTGAATGAAGTCATCATAGATACTCTATAAATGTCCCATTTTAGCCTCTGAGTTTTTATTACATCATTCATGGATTGCCGTCGAAGGCAGCAGTGCCTGCCTAACATAGTTTATATGTCCTAACGAAGCTTATAAAGACTTGATAAGGGAATTATTAATATTCTTGGCTTTCACATGTAGGTGCGCAGCCTAGACATAGGCAGCCCTGAGTATAAAGCTGAGGTATCAAGATAAATACCAACATATTCTGTCAAACTTATTTTCTTTTAGATATGATAAGTTCAACTTAACGTCTTTTTATTTTCTATCCTAGCTACCCGTGTATTTGTATCTATTACATGATCTTCACAACAAGCTGGATTATCTTGTTCCTCATGGTAAACAACATCCTTTTAAACGTGGAAGCGCTCCAGGTTGTTTCGGAAGATTCAAATTAGTTGAACTTCTTAGTCAAATAAAAGGACTTTTTCCAAGTCTCAGGATACATATGAATATAGCAATTTCCTTGCTAGTAAAAGGTAAAATGACTGGAGAGGATCAACCTGCTGTGAGCTAAAGATATCGATTTAGCTTGTTCTAATCTGACCTAAATAATGATAGGTGATGAAACTTCTCAAACTAGTTGGAGAGATGAGTTTGCTATGGCTGGAAACCCGAACACATCCAATATTGTGGTTTCTGAATCTCTGGTTTACACAATGGTGTGCAAAGAAGTTTTATACTGTTTCAGCAAGGTAATATATATCTTATCCTGATGCCAGTTTTGTGATGCATATGGTTACCACAGTTCATCCTTCCTAACTTAACTAGTTGTACATTGGTTGAATTTATTAATTTTTAATTTTAACTTAGATACAAATATGCTAATTACAATTCCCAAACTTTTGTGTTATTTCTTCCTGAGTCACAGATGTTGACCCTCCCTGAGTTTGAAACAGACAAATCACTGCTGCTGAATCTTCTTGAAGCCTTCCAGCCCACTGCAATACCAGTTGCTAGCTTTCCGGACTTTCAATCTTTCCCTTCACCTGGGACAAAGGAGTACTTGTATATTGGCGTTTATCATTTCTTTGAAGATATTTTAAATAAGGGTAATTATATTTCTTGGTTTACCGATGATTTCCTTTCATATGCTATATCTTATCCTAACTCCCATTCGATTGTTTAATGTTGCTACAGCATGTTCCTTCTCCTTTGACCTGGCCTTCGAATGTCTTCTCACTCTACAGTTAGTGATGACCTCTGCACAAAAATACCTTGGGAAGGTATCAGAAGAAGCTACCAAAAAGAGATGTCCAGGTCATTCTCAGGGTCTTGTACCCAGTCTACATGCCAAACTGGGAACTTCTGCTGAAAAAATTCTCAGGCATAAATGGATCGATGAAAGTACTGATAATAAGGGTTTAAAGAACAAAGTATGTCCATTGTGTCAAATTTAGTGGATCAGACAATTTACGGCCGTGCTCACTATTCTCAATGTGTATAGCTTTGGATTTCCGTAGGGTGAGATGGTACAGACCATATTGCGAATATACCTGGAAGCCAGTGGATCAACATCTGATTTGCTTGATGAGCTTGCTTGTACAATTTTGCCTCAGGTACATGGAAAACTCTTTCTCTGGGCTCTACTTTGCATAGAGTTTGATGCAAACTGAAAGCTTTAAAAACACAAAACGTCCACTTGGGTTATGTTTAACTGTTACATCCTGAAATGGAAATCTGCAAATGGTTCATATTTCATATGAAAATGTGTATCATATAACTGAACTCATTTCACGTCTCTGGAATTTGTTTGCATTAGGCCTCTCTATCAAAGTCAACAGGAAAAGATAATGATAACCGTGATCATGAATTCCCTACCCTATGCGCAGCTACTTTCAGAGGATGGTACAGGACATTGGTAAGCAAATTATCTCATATTTATTTGAGTCAGTTATCCCGTTAGAGACTAATAGCCTCATTTTCGCTGGTACAGCATGAAGAGAATATTGCAATTCTTAACAAACTGGTCAGTAATCCATCTACATTTTGTCTGGTTCTTCACTTATTACAATCTCGTCTCTGATATACAATTAAAGTTATCACCTTTGTGTTCTACCATGTGTATCCTAATTAGGTGAAGATGGTTAGCTTAGAGAAACGACAAAAGTGTCAATCTGAAGCTAGTGAAGCACACTTGAAAAACATTCAGAAAACTGTAAATGTGGTAGTATCTTTAGTCAACTTGTGCCGATCTCATGAAAAGGTAACCAAGTTTTTCTGCTATTTATCATGAGTATAACACATTCCGCGGGCAAGATTCATGTAAAGATGACTTGAACAGGTGACAATCCATGGCATGGCTATCAAGTATGGTGGTAAGTATGTGGACTCGTTTCTAAAAGGTATAAAATTTCTCCAGCTTCTTATCATACAAGAGTTGAATTATCTGATTAGCTGGCTTATTAATTAGATATTTGATATTGAAAAACAAAAAAAATATGCAGTTTTTGATTTCCTGGAAGCATATTTTCAAGATTATAAGGAACTAGTCATCCAGTTGGTAAGAATTTGTATTCTACGCATGTTCTTTAACTGTATATATCTCAGTCCACTGAAAATCTTCACAACTGATATGTGAATTAGGTCAAAGATCTCCAGAAGGCTACAAGAACATTACAGACTCTATGTTCTGAAGCCAAGGTTAGTTTCAGACACCTCTTTGTGTGTGTGTTTTCTTTGCTTCTTCTCAGAGACAGAATAAATATGACAATGGAGTACTGTTTTTGGGGAGGTTAGGGTATGAAACAAACAGCCATAACCAGCAAAATACCAACAACAAAGAGATCTTTAGAGCGTTTTCTGTTTCACGTTAAAGCTCTTCTCCATACAACATCACGCGGCTCCAACTTCTGGATGGGTACTACACAAAAACAATTACTTTTGCTTTCTTTTCTCGCTTGAAACTAACTAATTTTTCTTTGAATTATATGTCTACCATTTAGTAGAAATTGAACACACAGTTTTTTGAGATACTGATTTGAATTGCAGGTAGCTTGAAACACAAGGACTTGAGAGGGCAAATAGTGAGTTCTCAGGCTTACGTAGATAACGAAACACATGAGGCAGAAGAAACTATGTCCGGAGAAGAAGAGCCCATGCAAGAGGATGAACTTCCCCTGACACCTTAGACTGCTAATAACTTTCTACATTAATCAATTTCGTAGCATCTTTTGGTGAGGTTGAATCTTAGTTCTTAGAGATGCAAAATTTGTTATATAGCTTAATTATTATCAAATAAATATAGTAATTTTAGTTAGTTTAATTTAAAAAGTACATATATATTCATTCCTTTTAAATGTCTACTGGTTCTGTTCTATTTGTTGAATTTCTAAGCTTTATGTTTTTGCATAAACTTGATCACCACAAAATTTACAAAGCATTTTGTAGATCCCAAAATTTGTCTACTCTTTCTACCAATGAGGACTCAAAAAACATGCTTCACGTGTCATTGGTAATAATAGACAAGAGATAGACAAATAGTAAAAGTAGTCGTCGTCGCCGTCAAAAAAGGAATGCAAAAAAGTAAAAGGAGTCGGTTAGGTAAAAGTACAATGTAGACTTCGTTATGGCACAAGTACAAGTAGAAATAAACATCAAGTAAAAAACAAATTTCAGAAAATTAAAAGTTAAAAAATCAGACAAACATGAAGACCTCAAATCTCGGGCTTGGGTCATGTCTTTTTCTTGTATTAAAAGAAGATAAAAGGAAAAGGAGACAGCTAAAGTGCACGTGGCATGTGAGCAGTTCCAAACTTGAAAAAGACATGCTTCACGTGTCTTAATTCCTACCATTTTCTCTAACCTTTGTATTACGAATTTTCAAAATTATCATTGGCTCCATCATCTACCATTCCAGTTGTTTCGTTGGTTTAGAAGCTGTCTTATTTAGAAGAACTATAAAATCCCAATCAGATTCATAGTTTTGTGTTTCGAAGATCAAATTCCTTATTGTTTGTTATTTTTAAAAAATTGATATTATCAGTTTGAGAGCGACTCATAGGAGCTTTATGCTCTAGTACTAAAAAGCTTTGCATAAAGCAATACAACATTTCAAGTTTCCAACTTCTTAAAAATAACAGAAGTATACATTCGAGACATGATCCAATAGAAACAACGTTTATAAAACTTTGCGTTCCTTATTATTACAATGCCATTGCAAACAGACCCACAAGAAGCTAAGACAACAAAAGACCTCTTAGCTACGGCACCATTCACCATCACCATCACCATTACCACCACATTTCAAAGCAAGACCATCACATCACCAATTACCATTCACCATACACCATCATCATCATCATACACCATTCACCATCAGTCTATACAGGGTCACATACACTAGTGTCCTTCCAAACTCCTAAAACCCTAAATGAGTCCTACAGATAGGAGTTTTCATCACAGAGCAACAAAAATACAGCTCCCCCGGAAAATTCGGTTATTTTTCCGGTTTTACCAACTCCCACTTTCAATTTTCCTTTCCCCAGCTTTCAACCACCATAAGGAGGAACTTAAGAAGAAGTTCAAAGAGAACTAAAACGCACAATCTAAATGAACAACATTTATCACCTGAGTCCTGTGTAAGATATTCTACACCAGCCGCTCACACCGCCCATGATTGTTTCCTATATAGTTAAACTTTAACCCCTCACAAATTCAGACTTGATCTGACCACCACTTGCGCGGGTTGTTGTTGACTCGCTAACTGGTGATGCTCTACGACCAAAGTTTAGTAAGAAATTCCTCTGGTCTTCATTAGTATGACGAAGACTTGCACGTAAAAGCTCAGCAGGCATTTCCCTCTTTATAGCTAGCTCCAACACATCAGCTGTATTATCCTGGTTCTGACCATGGATTGTCTCATACTTGCTCCTGCAATATTTAGTAAGAAGAGAGAAGAATTCATCAAACGAGGCTCTCCAGAGTCCATCATTCGAGTTGCTGACACGTGGAACCACCGCCACTACTACTTCAGCAGCTCTCTCAAGAAGAGATACCAAGACAACTGATGCTCCATCACCGGAAGAACTTCCTATTGGACGGAGAGGTGGCTGTTCCGAAGAACAAACAACAGCTGCAAGACAGGCACTCAGTGCTGGGAGGTCCATTGCTTGAACACAAACTGTAACTGTTTTAGCAAGATTAGCTATTGTCTCTGCTGCAAGGCTATCTGACGGTAGACCACCAAAGAGAAACCTGAGGTGGCGGAATACAGCCATACAGACAACCCGAGCAATCTCAGTACCCGGGACAAGAAGCTGTAGATACTTTGTGAGCAGCTTCCGACCCTTGGGAAGAGTCACTATGCGTAGGAAGACGAGATCATCCTTGGCAGTCAATCCTGTTTTCTGGCCGGTTTTGCTGAAGGGATCAACAAGTTGAAGTGAAGTTGCTAATCCTTCAAGCAGGATATGCCGTTTTCTCCTGAGCTGAGCTCCTCCATCTTGTGGCCGGTTGAATTGGAGAGTCCTATCAATGTCAACTATATCAATAAGAACTCCAAATGCATCTTCAATGGTGACCCTAGCTGCAACAAGAGGTTCTTCTTCCAGATGCTTTTCGGATCCCTTATGACCAGACCTTCCATCACCAGAGCTAGGCGGAGAGTCAACCTCGAGTAAGGCTCGTGGCCTGCAGATAAAAGGAAGGGTAATTTTTCCAAGAGCATCCACATGAACTTGTGGTTGCTGATCTGAACTATGACGGGACCGAGATTGGTGATCCTTCAAATGAGAAGGATACAACTGAGGCTTTGCTCTTGATCCGGCTGACTTTTTGGCAAGCCGAGCTTGGTGGTAATAATCATTGACATAGGGGTCACTACTGTGTGAATTGGAATGCTGCATCTTGAGAATACTCTCTATCTCTTCTGAAGTCATGTACTTTGATCTAAATTGCAATCCACTTTCACTTTTCTGGCTAGCCAAATCCGAGTTCTGTTGGGAGATGCCTCTGTTCTTACGACTTCTATGAGATGACTTATGTTTGTGTTCCCTTACTTCACCAACCCCAAAAGGAACTTTATGTGATGGAGAAGGATAGGAACTATAGAGTTGAGATTGTAACGCCGCAAGATGAGCTAGAGATTGTCTCTGCTGAAGGGAAATCAATTGTTGAGAAGTAAAACCATTCCGAGGAGGCAATTGTTGCAAATGCTGCTGTTGTACCAGACTGTGTAACAACCCCGAATGATCACCGTGCAGAAGGCCAGGGTCAGTAACCCAGTGAGGAGGTTGCACCATATTACCAAGAGTAGGACCACATGAGGCATATCTAGCCAAATTACTACCATAATGCGGCTGTCCATGTGACAATCCTGCAAGATGGAAAGTAGAATTTGATAGAGGAGATGCATTTGGAGCAGAAAAGTTCGACTGACTACCACCCGGAAGAGAAGGAGCACGATGAATATGGCTCGGTGAAGACAGTTGAGATCTTTTGCCAGGCGAAGGAAAAGATGTAAACGTTGATTCTGGTACAATAATCGGTTCGCTACTGTAATGTTGTAGCTGTGTTTGCTGCTGAGGATATGAGGATGTCCTGTACAGAGAATTTGAATTAGGAGATGATTGTGGCTGTGAAGGCCAACTAGCTTCCTGAGCTTGTTCTTCAAGCGTGTGCTGGTCCAACCAGCTTGTGAACTCATTATCCTGTGTCCAATCTGTAGCAGTAGAACCTGGAGATAAAAGTACTGTTAATGAAGATTTTTTGTTTAGTTGACTTGATAAACTTATCTCTCAAAACCAAACCATCACCACCAGAAAGATGAGAAGATCATAATATTTTGACCCATAGTGTATATCTAAAAGTACGAGCTCACAGTTTTTACCCTCAGTTGCATAGTTCAAGATGAAGAAAAAG
The DNA here is from genome assembly GCA_004349715.1 of Crucihimalaya himalaica. Taxonomy (NCBI): domain Eukaryota; kingdom Viridiplantae; phylum Streptophyta; class Magnoliopsida; order Brassicales; family Brassicaceae; genus Crucihimalaya; species Crucihimalaya himalaica. Next base: position 125,696 of record SMJT01000042.1, on the reverse strand, counting down.
TGACATAGAAGAACAAGAAATAAAGCCAACTACAGAAAACTCTTGAAAGTAAACAGTAAAGCGAACTCACTTTCCCTTGAAAAGGACCCTGATCCTCTGTCACCAATTACTCCAAGGTGTTTGGGCCCAGTAACATTTCTGTTCAGCTGCACAAGATAAGACCAAAAATAAGATAAGTAGAGAACAAGTAAGAATAAGAAGCTGAGAAAGACAGATAAGTTATCTCAAGAGAAAAAGAAATGCTTGTAAATAACAATATGCTAACCTTTGCAAAAGTTGTGGCAAGATCATCCATGTCAGATAGTGATCCTAAACCAGCACCCTGAAACCACGAGTAGATGTTTGTTTTATCATCCATTTATCTCTCATATAAAGATCCAAGAACACAGTCCAACTGAAAAAGATATATTACCTCTCTTTTATCAAACAAGTGATACTCTTCGTCATCCACATGTCCACGAACAGTAGCATCATCATCAAGACCACCCAATTCAACTTCTTCGAGACTTTGACCAAAGAACTCATATTGAGATGCGTCAAAAAGAGCACTATTATTATCTGCACAAGAAAATAAGAACCGTTTTTATCAGACACATGAGCTAACTTATGTCACCAGGACAATTAGTTGACCAGAATTAAGTAGAACTAAAGCTCAGTAAACAAATCTCAAGCATTCCAATCGTTTCATGATTTGGAACGACACTAAAGCAAAACCAGTAAATCTTCTAGTTACAGATCAACTTGAAAAATCGACTCCAACATGAATCAAACTCAAACATAACATATAAAGCATAAATCATCTCCTCTGTTACATCAAACAAGAAAAAAGTTGTTTCTTTAAAGTTTTCCCCAATCAGAAGCAAATCAAATCATTCACATCTCGGATCAAAGAAAGATACTTAACAAACTAAACCAGAACACTTTAACTCGATTAGAAACACAAAGAGCTTAAAGAAAGAAAGAGAACTAACCTGAAGAAGTCCTAGCGAAGTTGTAGAAATCTCTAGAATCAGATCTCTCCATGATCAACACAAAGACAGCTAAAAACACAAACACAAAAACAGAGAATACAATCGAATCTCCAAAAGGGTTTTGCTACTCCTTGTCAGAACTAAAGAAAGGTAAGTAAAAGATTAGCTCCCGATTCTCCGGAGAATATAAGGAAAAAAAGAGTTCATCCTAAGGAGGAGACCTCTCTTCTCTCCATAAAGAAGAGATTTTTGTGATTAAGATTAGAGAAGAGAAAGAGGAGAGAAAGAGAAAGAGAAAGAGAGCGTTTTTATTATTATTATCTGCTCTTCCCTGCGCTCTGCGTAACATTGACACATGACCTTGCCCGAACAAATCCTCTCTTTTTTTCTTTTTTTTTTTTTTGCCATCTCTGTCTGAATAAGCATTTCTTCACTTTTTATTTTGGTTTTTCACTTTTCTTTCTTACTTAATATTTTGAAGTTAAATCAAATATATATTCGCGAGAAAAATTAAACTTAAAATAATTTCTTTTTGTCGTCAAGGAAAAATTCTTTTCTGTTGACAAAAATCAAAAAGTAAAATATTCTACTTTCTGATTTTCTTTCTTACATTTCTATTAATTAATTAACATTATATTATATGTTTACTAAAATTAGTGATTAGTGACAGTAATTAATTATAAAAGAATAACCTTCTTTTGTGATTTTTTCTTACATTATTCTCTCGTTATTTTTTGTCTTTTACTGTTATTTACAACGATGATCTAATCTAATTTCATACGATATTTGGAAACATTTAAATCGTTTACACATATTACAAAAATTTACTATTGATGGTTTAAGTTACACTGTTCATAGTGGACTTTAGTTTTAATACATGAACACGAAAAACAATTATAAATGTAACTATGCAAGGAATTCTCAACAAAAGCCTCGACTCTCAATCTTTAGAAAGCTGGTCTGAATTACACTAGAAAATACGTTAAATTTATGGTTTGGTTCCGAATTTAGAAGTCTTATGATTAATTTATAATATTTATAATTATTTATTCTAATTAAACAACACATTTATTGTTAAAACAATTATTTAGATTGAATAAATTTTACGCTCACAAATTTGGTTTAAGTTATACTATGCTCATAATGGACAACTTAGTTTTAATACATGAACACGAAAAACAGTTATATATGTAAGCATGCAAGAAATTTCTAACAAAAAATCCGGCTTTCGATTCTTACAGAACTTGGTTGAACCACACTAGAAAATGCGTCGGATTTATGGTTTGGTTTTCGGATTTAAAAGTCTCATAATTAGTTTATAATATTTTTAATTATTTATTCTAATATTTCTAATTAAATAACACATTTATTGTAAAACCGTTATTTAGACTGAATAAATTTTACATTTAATAGATATGCTTAAGTTACGGTATGTTCATAATGAACAACTTAGTTTTAAGACATGAACACAGAAAACAGTTATATATGTTTTTATCAACATAATTCGCATTATTTGGGAACCAAACACTAGATTTGATATGAAAGCAATAAATAAATTATTGGTCTAACCACTAGACTTAACGAAATTTCATAAATTTGTGTAACTGTTTTGGATAACTATGAAACAAAAAAAGTTTGGTTGATATAGCTATAGAGATCATACCCCATCCACTTACTATATGATACTAATTAAAATGATTATATAATAGATTCCACCATTTTTTTCTCCTTTAACATTATGCTTTTACATGTTTAAAACTGAACCAAATAAGTTAGTTATGAATACGATGAATATTAATTGCATAGAGATTAACAAAATTAAATGCATATCGACGATATAAAAAAAAATAACTGGAGAGACAAGTTATATGGTCCATGTGAATGGATTTCATCCGGTCGGTTCAGTTTGATCTTATTTGGTCATTTGTATTTATTTTACACACTTCATACGGCTTATTAGTACTTACTTAGTATATAAATATGACACCTACATACTTGCGTTGACATGATGTAACCGGCCAAGCAAAGTGTAAAATTGATTTATACGGATTTATAAATATTGATGTTCACACTCCATAATTATAGGGGCTACAAAGTCAAGCATGCCATTTTTTAAATTATAAATCTATGACACATTTTAAGCACAATTAGAAACACACAAAAACGTCAATTTGCTGCGAAAAGAGTCTTCGAACGTAAATTGAAAGGGAGATTAGTGCGCTACAAAAGTAGACTTGTTTGAAAGTCTCGGGATATCGATATTTTCCTTTTGTAATCATTGACATTAAAATTAGTAATTCTGATCATAGAATTTGATCGGAGAAATTTTAAAAATGAGATATAAAACGTAAAAATGGTATGCAATGTAGTCTATAATTTTCCAAGCAAGTTTCAATATTTTTTTTTTAAATAGTATAAATGTCAGGTTAAATCCATCCAATCCAACAATCCGAAATTTTAGTGTACAACTTTGGACCAAATATCTATAGCTATCCGAATAGCTTATGCAAAATAGGACTACCATAGACTAACAAAATACATATTGTATAAGTGTTTGGATTTATATTGAACTATATCTTAGATTATTGGGTTATTCTATATTATATAAAGGAGATTTATATTCCTATATACAAATAAACCTAAATATCCTCCATATATACGACATGAACCCAAAAATTTATAAGATATAACCTATAGTTCACATTTAACTTAACAAACGCAAAATAGATCGTATCAATTTCATTTTATTTTATCGACTAGAGACCACAATTTTTTCATTTTATTCAACGTTTTGTGAAAATCACTGCCCACACCGGTGGATATTAAATATCCAATAGTATTGATTTATGAAACAATGAAAGCATTTTGGTTTGGTAATTTAGTCATAACCAATTTCATAAATAAATCATATATAACCTGAGTTCGCATTTCTCCGAGCCGGGTATCAACAAAATAAAGCCCAAATTTAAAATGGGTCTAACCTAACGGCCCAATAAGAGGTACTAGGGTTTTATTCAGTCCTCTCATCATCCAAAGAGTTTCTGGCATCACTATTAAAGCCGCATTTCTCATTGAATCCGCCACTTAGGGTTCATAGCAGCCAGAGAGAGAGAGACGAAACCGGAGAAGGAGAAGGATCTCTAGCATCGAAGCAACAATGGTGAAGTTCTTGAAGCAGAACAAGGCTGTGATCCTTCTTCAAGGTCGTTACGCCGGAAAGAAAGCCGTCATCATCAAATCCTTCGATGACGGTACCCGTGAACGTGCTTACGGACACTGCCTCGTCGCCGGACTCAAGAAGTACCCGAGCAAAGTCATCCGCAAAGACTCAGCGAAGAAGACAGCTAAGAAATCTAGGGTTAAGTGTTTCATTAAGCTTGTTAACTACCAGCATCTGATGCCTACACGTTACACACTCGACGTGGATCTCAAGGAAGTGGCGACACTTGATGCTCTTCAGTCTAAGGATAAGAAGGTTGCTGCTCTTAAGGAGGCTAAGGCTAAGCTTGAGGAGAGGTTCAAGACTGGTAAGAACAGATGGTTCTTCACCAAGCTCAGGTTCTGAGAAATTTCTATTTCGACAGGACGTTTTTGAGCTTTTTATTATCGAATTTTAAAGCGTAATTTTTAGTTTCTAGGGTTTCATTTCCTATGGTGAAAATTGTGGAACCTCTTTTGGATTGTGTAAGACGTTTTGTTGAATTTTCGAATATGGATTTTGTCTTTTATTTTTATTCGCTTATGCATTTTGATTACACCCCATTGAATTATCTGCTTACGTTTTACGAATTTAGTTGATTATGTTAGATTCTAGAGATTCATTTCAACTTCTTGTTCCTAATCTCGCTTACAAAATGATCCATTTTGTTGTTTTTTGAAAACCTTATAAATGTTCCAGTTTCACATAACCTTAGGGTACTACTGAAATTGGGTTTACTTATTGACACAATCACTGTTTCGAATCATTCAATACCTAAATCTTCTTTTGGCCTGGTTATGATACAATGTCTATATCTTTCTTGTTTAAGCTTCACTTTCAATTGTAGTTTAGATTGAATCAGCAAAATGTATTTACGAAATGTTGAATATAGTAACCCTTTAGTTGATTTTGTTAAATTCATAGCAAGAAGGTTGTTCTTAATCTCGGTTAGGAAATGATCATATGGTGTTTATTTTTGAACAAAAGTTATTCAGATCGTCGTAACCTAACAAATGTTCGAGCTATTTTCATCAACAAACCGAAAAAGGTTCTGTCCACTGATTCAGCAAATGTATTCCATCTGTTAATCCCGCAGAGAGAATTACGCTTATGACCAATTATTCTGTTAATGTTACAGACAGATACAAAACTTAAAGTGCATTAGCACACAAATTGTACTACAAAACACAGGCTAAACAAAATTGAGGTATTGTTTATATTTGTCTGATCAATTCAAGACAGATTCGTAGGCTTTGTGATTGTCTGATTTCACTTGGGAACCAATAAATCGACAGCTAAGTAATAGCTTCCAACGATCACTGTTGATGCAACAGAGCTTCGAGCCATCCTTATCCCAATTCCTCGGAACAGAAGATTTCTGTCTGTAGGATGTATACCTGTCCATCTCTCTAATCTCTTCCCAGGTTTATTCCATCTCAGAAACTTCCTCTCTTTTGCTGTATACTGTCAAAAATCAATTGAAACCAAACATAAATAAAAGTACAACAGAGCTTTGAGTTTCATATATCTCTTTGTAGGATAACGTGGATAGATTTTGATTTACCTTCGGCAATATTACACACTGCGCACGTGTTCTTGCTGTGTCAAAGCTATGAGATGCCGCAGCTGCAATGGCACCAGAAATCCCAGCAGCAAGGCTAACAGCTACTGGAGATAAAGGTCCGATTTCTTCTTCAGAACTGAATTCAACAAGTTTTGCGGAATCATTAAAGTTCAAGTTCAAGTTGATTGAGAACTCTGTAGATTGAGAGTTAAGTACCTGGGCAGGGGATTCATTCCAACAGCTTTCCAACCGAGCATTGCCTCGTGTAGAAATTGCCATGTCGAGAAGAACACTCCACCGTAAAGACAATCTCTTACAAGACCCGAACGTAGATTTCTCCATAAAGCTCTGTATCCTTCAAGTGATGCAACATCAAGCGGTCTCTTAACATCCATGGCTGATGGTGGGTTTCCTGTTCCAGTCATCATCCACGGGTACTCTTGCAAAGCGGCTGTCATGTTTGGGTGCTTATGATTTAAGACGGATAAGAGACTGACTGTTTGTGTCAATGACTTTACATCAAGAGTGTATCTTCTTAGCAATTTTGAGATCATGGGTGAAGCTGATGCAGTTTCTGCAACAGCGGTAGTAGCATTTGGAGCCCGTGATGCAGCAGTCACTTGTTTCCGGACTTTGATTAACTCAAATGGAGATGTTACCACTGTTTCTGCTGCACCTCCTACCATCCCGGCCAGAAAAGCTTCACCGACACTCACATATTTATCATGTCGACCATCTGGAAAAAAATGAATTCATACAGGAAGTACTCTTTAAATTCTCCAAAACAAAGGTCGACCTCGAGCACAAACTGGTTAATTTAGCTACCAAATTCATACTACCATCTGAAAAGGAACCAACTTTGAGTGTAAAAGCCATGGATACCGCTGCATATTTTATAACATAATCTATGAACAATTGATTGCTTTCTTGTCTAATTAACTGATGTTCTTGAGCTAATTGACAGGAGAGCTAGACACAAAACCTAATCCCTGACATTCGACACAGTACATGGATTTATGCACTACCTTTGTAGAAAGCTGTTAGAATCTCATAGACACCAAACCTTGCACCAACACCTGAAATTCTTCCTAAAGTTAACGATCCAAGACCACTGTACAGACCTGCATTTGCGTCCAAATTCAACAAATTATCATTTTGCCTGATGTAGAATTAGAAAATGATTGAACTCTAAAGAGTAATTTGCGAACCTGAATAGCCAGAGAAGCGAAGAACTCTATTCACAACTTGAAAGGGGCTTAATTTCTTACTGGGTCCAGAACCAACCTACAGTTCAATGTTGAAATCAAACCCACAGAATCGTAGTGATAGATAGAATAGAAGAAAATGTTGGTGAATTAGAACAAGGAAGAAACCTGGATTATGGTTTTGATTGTATCCAGAGGATAAGCGAGAGCAGTTCCTAACGAGACAGAAGCCGAGGCAGCGATGGCATGCGTCGCAAACTGATGATTCTCAAGAAGCTTATCCATCTTAAGTCGTCGTCTAACTGTTCGACGAAATGCCTCAGTAAAAACAAATGTACATATACCTACACTTTTTTGTCAGAAACTACACTATTAGTATTCACACATACAATGTCACTCACTCTTGTTACAATCTCAAAATTACGAGTTATAAAGTAGATAAACAAGTTCTTCTTGAATTCTGAACAATCAAAAAATAAAAAATTATTCGAGTATAATCATTACCTCTGATGCTGTTTGAGTCAAGACGACGTGTCTCTCACTAGAGTTTAAAGTCGACAGAAACACAGTGCTGTTTCACGTCGCCGCAAACCAGATCAAAGACTGACAAGGACGAAGAAGACGACCGACGCTAATCGGAATAAGACAAAGCGATGTCGTTTAATCAGAAAATGCCCTAAAACCAAACGACGACGTTTATGTAATATACGGATAACAACATGTTAAAAACGGAAAACAAAATATAGCAAAATTGGGTAGGTGACGTCATAATAGAGATTTGCCCGATTTATAGGTCATAAACCAGAAAAAGCTGCCAAACCTATTTCTGCAAACCCTAATCGGGCCGGGTCAATTTCTCCCAAACATTGCATCCTTCTATCTACCTTCGATTCTCTCTGCCGTTCGTCGGAAATCTCCATCTCCGGCTTATTCCAGCTTCTTCTTCTCCGGAACCGAAGCTGCTGTACCGGAATTTTCTCATTTTCCCGAAACCGATTCTTCGTAACCGGCCACAAACCAAAGCAGGTTCGTTTGCTTCATCTCCTTGTACAAATTTACGGGTTTCGTTTGTTTCAATCGAAATTGTGGAAGTCGGTTGAGATTTTGGTGCATGGGGTTTTAGAATTTGTGTCTGATGCTTTGTTTTTGAGGTTAAATCAATGTAATATGTGTAAGATTTTTAGAGTCATTGGTTTGTGAAATTTCAAAGCTTGTGTCTTTGAAATGTTTCATTGGAGGATCTTGGCCTAATATGTCTTGTTTATTCCTGAGTTCTTTGAGAATGTTATTACCATTAACAAAATCTCTACCTTTTCTTTTTCTTCTTCTTTTTGAGTGAATCAGGCTTTATGGATTCCGAATTAGAACCTGTAGCTCTTACACCGCAGAAACAAGACAATGCTTGGAAGCATTGTGAAATTTACAAATACGGTGATAGACTTCAGATGAGGTGTCTATATTGTCGGAAAATGTTCAAAGGTGGCGGTATTACGAGGGTTAAGGAACATCTTGCTGGTAAAAAGGGACAAGGTACCATCTGTGACCAAGTTCCTGAAGATGTGAGGCTCTTTTTGCAGCAGTGTATTGATGGAACCGTGAGACGACAGAGGAAGAGACATAAATCCAGTTCAGAGCCTTTGTCTGTAGCTGCCTTACCTCCTATTGAAGGAGAAATGATGGTTGTTCAATCTGATGTGAATGACGGTTTTAAATCGCCGGGTAGTTTGGATGTGGTTGTGCAAACTGAGAGCGTGATGGGTGGCAGAACAAAGCAAAGAACTTACAGGAGTAAAAAGAACGCTTTTGAGAATGGTAGTGCAAGCTACAATAATGACCTGATTGGTAGAGACATGGACAATTTGATTCCCGTAGCGATTAGTAGTGTAAAGAACATGGTGCACCCATCCTTTAAAGATAGGGAGAATACAATTCATATGGCGATCGGACGGTTTTTGTTTGGCATTGGAGCTGATTTTGATGCAGTGAATTCTGTTAATTTTCAACCGATGATCGATGCTATTGCCTCTGGAGGATTTGGGGTATCTGCCCCCTCTCATGATGACCTTCGGGGCTGGATACTGAAGAATTGTGTAGAGGAAGTGACTAAAGAAGTTGATGAATGCAAAGCAATGTGGAAAAGGACAGGCTGTTCCATTTTGGTTGAGGAATTGAACTGTGATAAAGGCCTTAAAGTCCTTAACTTTTTGGTTTACTGCCCAGAAAAGATAGTCTTTCTGAAATCTGTGGACGCATCTGAGATATTATCTTCTACTGATAAATTGTTTGAGCTACTTAGGGAGCTGGTTGAAGAAATTGGCAATACCAATGTTGTTCAAGTGATTACAAAATGCGAAGATCACTACATCGATGCTGGGAAAAAGTTGATGCTTGTGTATCCATCTCTATATTGGGTTCCTTGCGCTGCACATTGCATAGATCAGATGCTCGAGGAATTCGGGAAACTTGGCTGGATAAGTGAAACAATCGAACAGGCTCGAGCTATCACAAGATATATTTACAACCATAGTGGGATTTTGAATTTGATGCGGAAATTTACTTCTGGCAATGATATCCTGCAACCAGCATTTAGCACTTCTGCCACAAATTTTACTACACTGGCTAGAATAGCCGAGCTCAAATCCAGTCTGCAGGCTATGGTTACTTCAGCAGAGTGGAATGAATGTTCATATTCGGAAGAACCCAGCGGATTGGCGATGAATGCTATCACTGATGAAGCCTTTTGGAAGGCAGTAGCTTTGGTAAACCATTTAATGGGTCCTATATTGCGGGCGTTGAGAATAGTTTGTTCTGAAAAGAGGCCTGCAATGGGGTATGTCTATGCAGCACTGTACCGAGCAAAGGATGTAATCAAAACACATCTGGTTAATAGGGAGGATTACATAATATACTGGAAAATTATAGATCGGTGGTGGGAGCAACAACAGCATATTCCTTTGCTTGCTGCTGGTTTCTTTCTTAACCCAAAATTCTTTTACAACGCCAACGAAGAATTGCGTAGTGAGATTATTCTATCGGTGCTCGATTGCATTGAGAGATTGGTTCCTGACGACAAGATTCAAGATAAAATCATCAAGGAGTTAACCTCCTACAAAACTGCTGGTGGAGTTTTTGGAAGAAACTTGGCAATTAGAGCTCGGGAGACAATGCTTCCTGGTATGGTTAAATTCCTTGATTTTTCTAGTGTAATTCTCGTTTGTACTTCTCTTACTTGGACGCTCTTTACATGCTTGGTTCTTAGCTGAGTGGTGGTCTACATATGGAGAAAGCTGCTTGAACCTCTCACGTTTTGCAATACGCATTCTTAGTCAGACATGCAGTTCATCGGTTAGCTGCAGGAGAAACCTGATACCTGTAGAACAAATATACCAATCGAAGAACTCCATTGAGCAAAAACGTCTCAGCGAGCTTGTATTTGTTCAGTACAACATGCGCCTCAGACAACTGTAAGTTGTAGATTTTGTCCCTTCTCAGCGAAATCCTTAGTTTCCAGAGAGTAAGAAAGGATAGATCTGACGGTTCTCTGTTTCTTCTAGGGGTCCTGTAAGCGGGGATGACACAATAGACCCGTTATCACACAACAGGATGGATGTTCTTAAAGACTGGGTTTCCGGAGACCAGGCTTGTGTAGAAGGAAATGAAAGCGCGGACTGGAAGTCGCTCGAGTCTATTCATAGGACTCAAGTAGTACCGATCATCGATGATACTGAAGACTTGGGTTCAGGTAAAAAGATTCAGCCTCTTTGCACAATCTATTTTTCTTTTTGAAGATTTGAGGTTTTAAAAAGTTAAAAATGTGTTGTACAGGTTTCGATGATACTGAGATATTCAAGGGAGAAAAGGAAGCGAGAGATGAAGTTTATTATACAAACACATCAGAGAAGGTATTCACGTGACGTCCCTAAGATTTATCATGGTTGGTTTAAGCCTCTTCGTCGGCTCTTTCTAACTCACAGGAAGCTGTTTGTAGTCATAGATTTGATTTGTAATATTAGAGTCTCACTCTTTAGTTTTATTCTAATACAAGACGTTTCAGTATTCTTCTTCTTACTCCCTCATGCATCTCTTAGGTTTCATAGAGTTTGGGCGTTATTGTCAGGTTCTGTCCAGATTTGAAATTATTTGACAAAGATATTTACTGTGGTTATGAAATCCAAATGCCTATTTTCTCATATGTATTTGATGGATTTGTTAGCTCATCTGAATCAAGTGATGTCCGAAAATGAAGACTTAGAAACTTTGGCTGCCACTGAAGGGTAGTTTAGTTCTCTCATGCTTAGCTTAAATTGTTGGAAACAAATGATAGTTCTTCCTAAGGCCTCGTGATGTGTAGTTGAGACTTGAGAGAGCAGAGCATATTCAAATCCCGGATTAGCTGTCGATCCAAATTCAGTTCCTTTGTTTTTGGAAGCTTTCATTTCCCAAGCTGACATGAAACACAGGGGTTCTTATAAAATCTGGACGAGAATTGTCAGGACTGAATCATGTTTGTTTTGTAGTTGTCAGCAGGAATAATTTTGTTTGTTTGTAGTCATTAGTGACAACAACAAATTTCAACAAGTGATCAATAATCTAAAATTTGGATATTTTACCATTTCAATGGCCCATATTGTTTGTCCATCCGGCCCAGCCCATTAAGAAACAATTGGTGCAGTCGGAGATGGCTAAAAAAGGTCTTCTACGCTAATTCCATCAGACATCGGCGGCGACATGGCTTCTTCGGCAACTATAAGATCTGACATCTACGACAGAGAAGAACGCAAGCAGTTAATCTTCCTTCTATAGATTCTTCTTCGTCTTCCTCTTGTTCACTGTGTTTGAATCCGTCCGATTCTGTCTTCTTCTCTTGACTGCTAAATCGTCTCTGCAGACAATACCAAGCGCATATTCGTGGATTGAATGCTTATGAGCGGCATAAGAAGTTCTTGAAAGACTACGGTAACCACACTTCTTTCACTCTTTCGACTTGTAACTCGATAATTAGGTTTATATGGACAAATTTTGGGAATTAAAGGGTAAATAAGTGGCTTTCTATTTATCCAAATCAATGTGTCCGAAATCAAATCTGGTTGATGAACAGTCTTCTCCTCTGAGCTAGGAAGGAGGCTACAGTCAGCCTTACATGTCTTTTTTTTGGTCTCCATTGGAAAGATTATTCCTTTTGCCCTGGAGTTAGCAACTATGTTGAGGAGCTTCAGCATTTGCTATTTCCTGTTTTCTTGTTTTTGTAGTTTCATCTTTTGTTTTTGTCACTCTACAGTTCGTTTTTATGGGAAGGATAAGCCAGCTGAAGTTAAGTTACCCGTTAAAACCGATCAGGACACACTAAGAGAAGGATACCGGTATGGTGCAGTTTTAAATATGTTTTTGTGTTGGAATGCTTGCTTTGATGCTCTGCAAGTTTCTTTTTTTTTTTAATCGCCATAATTTAGCATATATATATATATATATATCTTTTACTTCGTCTTTGTTTATGAATTGTAAAAGATAGTTTCTTGCGTTTTTCTTTTGTATCTTCCGATCTCTTGAACACTCTCTGTTGTCTTCTTTTAAAGGTTTATACGTTCTGAGGAAGATGATTTGAACCCTTCTTGGGAGCAAAGACTAGTGAAGCGATACTATGATAAGCTGTTTAAAGAGTATCCTTTCAAAGCACTGTGCTGCTTCGGATAGTTGACACCTGTTCGATAACTTTTTGTTATTTTACAAGTACTATTATACGAGAGTGTGGATGAGTACATGTCTATATCCTTAACTGATTTAGATACTGTATAGCTGACATGTCAAGATACAAGACTGGTAAGGTAAAGTCTACTGTGTGAAGACCACATCTCATGTAGATTCCTGTAATCTTTTGTTCAGTTGACTTATTTAAAATCTTTGTAGATGGGTTTAAGATGGAGAACGGAAATGGAAGTAATGACAGGGAAAGGTTGATATTACTTCAAACTCTTTGTCTATGATTTCTTTTGTAGGAGCTGTCATAAGATTTTTGAGTGTAAATGCAATTGCTTTCTGTCAGGGCAGTTTTTGTGTGGGAGCAAACATTGTGATGAAAAGGAAGGGTTAGCAAGCTATGAGGCATGTATCTTCAGGGATTTTCTCATTTATTATTCTAGTGCTTGTGTCGAATTATTTCACTGAACTTGTTTAATATGCAGGTGAATTTTTCTTATCATGAAGCTGGAGAAGACAAACAAGCCCTTGTAAAGCTCGTAGCTTGTGAGAGGTAGGCACTAATTTACAGCTTGCTCATCTCTTTTCTTATCTGCATACTGAATAGAATTGGTAGTTTCAATGCTTTTGTGTATAAAACTTATTTGGTCTCAGTAAAGCTTGACAACACGCTTTCCTTATTTTGTCCCAATATCAAACATTTTTTGGCACTAGATGTGCGGAGAAGCTTTACTACAAAAAAAGAAAGGAGGGTGAAAGATCAGAGAGTATAGAAAAGAAAAAGCAGAAACGTAAACGGTATGGATAAAGAGATTTGTGTTATTTTACAACTAAGGGTCACGCTTTTTTTTTTTTTTGGATGACATTAAAGTTTCATACACTGATTTTGAAATTCAGGAATCAATCATGCAGTGAAGATGACACATATGAAGAGGAGAGGAGAAAAGGTGTGTAGTTGGCAAAGTTCAATATATATTTTGGGTCTATTCTTTGTAGGAAAAAGATACGGAATATTATAATTTTGGGAAGGAGTGAATAGAATGTGTTTCATATTGCAGGGAAAACGGGAAAGCGCAAGTCGGAAGGTGGTGATAGAGAAGGCAAGGCTGATGAAAACTTTGACGAATTCATGGAGGGAATGTTCCCAGGAAAGGGTGATAAATAGAGTTTCAAAAGGTGAACCTTTTGCATCACAAGGATACTTTTTATATCATAGCCTAGACTGAGTTTGGACACTGAAATGTAAACACTTACAGAACCTCTTATTAACTGAAAGAAACTTAATTTTAATATCAAGAGGAGCTTTAGAACACAGACCATAACATCTAATACTTTAATTATCTTTAGTTTGGGTTGATGGCTTGACGCCTAAGTATACACAACAATAGGACTTCTCACATTGTGTGACCCATCCGACCAAATCAGAGACGCCGACACAATACTAGAAATACCAGCAAGACTGTTGCCAGAGACTGTAACGGTGTAAGACTTCTTCTCCCCCGGTGACTTGAAAGAGAGGCTCTCTGGCTCAACCTTGATGCTGAGTTTGGGATTCCCGGATAATTTTGCCTTATAAGTGGATCCCTTTTTCCCAACATTGGTGACTGTTCTGGAAAATGTGATATCTGAAGATGATGACGCTGAAACTTTGGCAGTCATTGATGGGTAGTTAAGATTTCTCATAGTAATCTTTGATTGTTCAGAACAAGTAAAGGTTCCGCCCGCAATATTACTAATGCCTTCAGATGAGTAGTCCAAAGAGCAAAGCATGTTCAAGTAATCCTCCTTGGCTATTTCGTAAACAAGCCCTGGATCAACTGCTACTGAAGGGTTAACAAATCCTGATCCATATGCAAACTCAGCTTCTGCATTTTTCGAAGCGTTCATTGCCCAAGCTGCAACAAAACAAAAAGGATTTTAGGTCACATGTCACTTAAACTTTTTCTCCAGGAAATAAATCGGTTCGACGTTGATACCGGTAGTCATGATAGCAGATTTGACGGCAGAAGCGGACCAATCAGGACGAATTGTCTTGACATAAGCGGCTACACCTGCGACATGAGGGCAAGCCATAGATGTTCCGGTCATGAAATAGTAATCCACGCTTTGTCCAGGAAGCGCGGTTTGAGCCATTGGTGAATATGCTGCTAATATATTGACTCCTGGAGCTGTTATATCGGGCTGCATATATAATATCTCAAGTCATCAATCAATTCAGATTCCAACAAATGTTATAATCAGAGAGTCCGGTTAATTTTGTTTTCGAGTGTTTGTTACCTTCAAAATGTCACTAAAGAGAATGTTTGGACCGCGAGAAGAGAAGGTAGGAACAATTGGAGCATCATTGTCTTTAACTGTCCCACTCTTCATTATAGTTCCTTCCGGGTTTCTGTTTCATATCGAAAAATGTCATTAACATGTTAAGAGAATCTAATCAAAGATTTGTTTATGTAACATATTCTTACGGTGAGGAGAGAACGTAAGATCTTAATGCTTCATAATTGGTATCATCTAAGGTTGCAACCGCAATAGGACCAAGACCGGGAGTATCAACATCAGTTACATGAAGGATAGTTCCAACCGCACCCCCTATTTTCTGTTCCATAACATTATTTGGAACATCACACACCACAATCTTTCCCTCCACCGTGTTTAGGCAGTAGCTATCACAACCCCTACCATAAAAAAAACAAATGTATCAAAAGATATAATTTACTGAGTTGAAAGTTAGGTCACTATGGATTCTTTGAGTCACAAGTTACCTTGCTAGCTCCTCTGTACAGTTGTTTGAAGCAGTTTTTCCGTACGCCAAAGGATACTTCTTTCCCTCTAAGTCAAAGTCATTGATCGATCTTCCCTGTATGTACATACGTAATCACCATGATCAATGACACGAGCATTCATAAATCAAACTCAAACAAGGGAAAGACTTCTCACTGGTATCATTTTGTCATCTCCATTAACCACATTAGTAACAAATTTTCTATCAGTAGAGCCAGCAGCCACCGATATGAGCCACGGTGCAACGTTATCCGCTTTTCCAAGTTCAGAGCCGGCATTTCCAACCGCTACCGTGGTAACAATCCCTTTGGTCATCGCGTGAAATGATCCAATAGCAATAGGGTCAATATCGACTTTAGTAACTCCTCCTCCAAGCGAAATGGTTATAACATCGACCCCGTCTGCTATAGCATCGTCAAACGCAGCCAACAGTCGTTCGCCATTGCAACCTGCTGGCTCACACACTTTGTAAACAGCAATTCTACCTAAAGGCACACCGCCTCTTGCAGTTCCTTCTGCCACACCGTTCACACTCACTCCTTTTACTTTGTTTCCTGCGGCTGTTGAAGCCGTGTGTGACCCATGAGCTTCAGTGTCTCTTGCCGAGTCCTTCACATAGTGTCGTGCTCCAATCACCTTCCTGTAAAAATTGGATTATCATCTTTTGATCCTTTCGTGTCAATCAAGAAACCAGGAGAAGAAGAAAAATGAAATGTTACTAACCTGTTGCAGGTGAAATTGGTTCCCCCTGCGCAAGTTCCTTTCCATTTTTTTGGTATTGGGCCGATACCTTCGTCTGAGAAACTCTTGGACTCAGGCCAGATTCCTCCGTCTATTACACCTACTATTATATTGCTCTCGACCTCAGGGGCATGGTTGCTCTTGTCACCAAGTCCCATAAACTCATAAGATCTTGTTGTTAGAAGCTTATAAACCTTACTTGGGAATACCGATACCACACCTTTCATGCCTTCAAATCACACAAAACATCATATATCATCATCATTATCATCAAAATAACCATCATGATGACGAGGTTCATAATCTTCTATATAATCATTATTTTCACTCACCCATAAGTGTATCTCTTTCAGATTCAGTGAGATTGGCTGCAAAACCATTGAAACTTCTTCCATAGCTTATGACCAAAGAATCTTCTACGGAACTACAAATCAAAAAGAAAATAATAATAACGTAAACAACAAGCAACAAGATTTGGGTGTTAGAGATTTGACTCAACCCGGCCATGGGCCAAGCGAGTTGGCTCATCAACAAAACATTGATTATAAATAGGTCTCTGAATTTCTCCTTTTTTTTTGGCTCCCAAATATCTAAAGGTTTAACATTTGTTTCCATTGCTAAAAAATTATCGAAAAAAACTATCTAAAAAATCCTCCCAAATTTGTTTCTCTAGCTTGGGCCCCCTAAAATTTTCAGTGCCGGTCAAATCATTAGAGAGTCTTAATTAAACCTTGATTCGATAACTTCTTGAAGGATATTCTGATGGTGAGACATAGGAGAGTAAGAAGCTTTTGCAGGAAGAGCTCCCATGTATGCAATATACACCTGCGTCAAAATGTCACAACCACCGAATGAGGCCAATACACATTTAGAACATACATAGTTATTGTGGTTACGAGACGAAACATAAATGACTTGCCTTTCTTTCATCTTCAATAGCTGTAGGAATTTGACAAAGGCTCATCAGAAGAACTGAGGAAAAACATAGGATCAAGCCAATGGAAGTCATTATCGAGATGGAAACAAGAGTTTTCGATATGTGAAGTTGCTAGTACAAGGTTATATATATAAATATACGTGGGTATTACATATTGAGAGAAATGATCGTGATAATGCAATGAATATGGGATTTAATGATATATTTCATTCTATGGTAGGTTATATACAAATTTGAAATTTTAAAGATATATGTAGACTTGATTACTATGTATTAGACTCAATAAAAATTCCATTATCTGTTTTAGGATAATTTTAATTATTTGTTTTATAAATTTAACATTTTTATCTAAAGATGTAATAAAATGATCCTAAAATGTGAATAGTTTTCATTGATTGTTGTTTTCATAATTTTTTCTTTAGTAGTATTTAATATTTATTTACTAAACATTTTTTATGTTAGGATTCATTTTAAAGACTTTTTATTTATTTATTTATAATATAAAACTAAAATAAGTACATAGAATGGTTTTAATACTATAGAGAACATGATTGTCTTCGTTTGATAATTTATAAAAATGATTAACTGATTTATTCTTTAGCCTTCACTAAATCGTTCTATAATTTTTGAAAAATATGGGATAATACCTTTGCGATATCTCTATATTACTAATTGAGGAAGTACATTTAAGAGAGTTACCTTAAAACTCCAAAGAACTACAGTAACAATGTCATTACATATAATTAGTAGGATTCTATTATAGATATTTCAATAATTTTTTTCCTTTTCCAAAGATAATTTATTATTTATATTCTGATATTTAGATGTTGTAGTATATAAATATCAGAACGTGTCATATCAAAATAAGATATTTTAGATTTTATGATTGTTCATATGAAAATTTACTTCCAAATAAGATTTATCTAATATCTTATATATAAGTGTATAATTAAGGGGCTTTTATTGGTTTATTAATTTATAAATCCATAAAGGATTTGAAAATTCTCACTGATTTTAAAATCATGACATATGGATTTTGAAGTTTATAATATGTTTTATCCATGAATTTGAATTATTCTATTTTTCAATTTCAATTCATTCAAAATGTAAGGTGGATTTTGAAATCCAACAAATAACATTAGGTCTTAACTAGTATTTTGAAATCAATGAATGAATAACCTCTTACTTCAACAAAGATTTTAAAATTAAGAATCCAATAACACATGATTTAATTTACTTTAGATTCCCAAATTAATTAAAGTTCATGAACCAATAAACCCCCCCCCCCCTAATACTCCATATGTTTCAAATTAATAGATGTTTAATATTTACACACATATTAGGAGAAAAAAAATTAGAATCTGATCATAAATACATAGTTTTTTTATGTGATTAACAAATTTGCTCTAAACCAATAGTAATACAATAAACTCACTAATTTTTCTTAAAGTTTACAGTTAATCATCACTAACTAATAAAACTACATAGAAAAAATTAAAAAATTATCTCTTTGAAACAATTTTTTCCTATAACATCTATTAATGTGAAACAGAAGGGGTATTATCTCTAGTGATCTCCTACCTCTAATCACACATATAATGTTTTGCCCAAAAAACACATATAATTTCTAAAACATATAATTTTGAAAAAAACTCTGCTTGCATATAAATCGTTTAATCTCTATACAATTAATTGAGAAGAACATTTAAATAAATAACCAAAAATGTTAAATATTACATGAAATGCTATTATGAGATGAAATGCTATTTTATTTGTTATATTTTGTAGGTAGTTTTTATGTATTTACATAGGATTTTAGTATGACATGTTAATAGTTAATATGTCTATTTCCTCAATTTTTTTTGAAAGAATGTAATCTTACATTTGTAATTATTATTTTGTTGACGATTGTGTAGGTCATTTGACATTAGTATATTTTATAAACGATCTTGGTTTTGTTTGAATTGATGGAATTCTTTTTGTTTATAAGTTAATGCCTGTAATTCAAACATATTTTTATTATGATCAGTGTGATAAATCATCTAATTGGTAAATGATTTTACCTAATCATTTTTCAATTTGTAAACCTATTAAATCCACGAAACCTGCATTTGATGGAGAAGAAAGTGTGGCTATTGACAACCCGCATCATGATCAATATATGCCCGGATATATGTAAATGTTTAAGTTAGTTAACTTATTAATTTTTTTTGAGAAATTCATAATAAAGGATAATTATTTAAACATTTGTGCATTTATGCATTTCTATGAAATGTCTAGTATTCCAAAATTAACCTTTTCATTTGATTAAAACAATTTTTTAAAAAGAAAATATGAACAATTGGTAAAAAAAATAATGAAGAAGACATGATGATACTTGCAATGTAGAAAATATATCATTTTTTTGCCGTTTGGATGGATAAAATTTGATCTATGAAGTTCATAGTACACCTTCTCAAATTTAGAATGAGTATTCATATATTATACATGTTTTACTAAATTTAGATTATGTATTCTTAGAAGTCATATTTTTCTACAATATTTAGAATTTCAATTTCAATAAAATTTGGAATACATATTCTATAATTTGCTCTTTGTTCTAAAAAACCTAGAACATGTTTTCTAACATTTACTTATGTTCTACAAATGTTAGAAAACATATTCTTACCTTTTTTCCCTATATTCTATGAAAATTAGAATTTATATTCTACTTTTTTAGACATTCCTAGAAAAAGGAAAGAAAATCTCAAAACATGAAATTAAATATTTATGTTAGTTTCATGATTTCTTCATTATTCCTAAAAATGTTTTCTCTTTAAAATATTAAATTTTGTAAATATGCCTGTCAATTTAGTAGACAACACGCGGGTCCGCCCTGTTAAACTCGTCGTGGGGCGGGTGCGGATCATAATTAATTTTAGTAATTACAAATATATCAAGCTGGGTGGGTCAAATTAAAATATCAAGCGCTTGCGGGTATAGATATATTTTTTGGCAGGTTCGCGTGTTAAACATAATTTTTTAATAAAAATAATTAGTCGTTAATATATTTTAAAAATTTAGTAGTTAAAATTTAATATATAATATGTAAAAACTTATGAAATATTTTTTAGTTTTTATTACTTACCATTTTAATATTAAATTTTTATAGATAAATATTATTTTATTAAAATTATGTATTATTTTATTTTTAATATTATTTAAATATTAACGGGTTACACTAGGTTGCCTCAAATTCAAGCATAACGGATATGGATCAACTATATTTACTTTGAGAATTTGGCAAAGTTGATTGATGCGGGTGAAAAACTAATATAACCCGTTGAACCTGCTTGACAAGCCTAGACTCAAAGCAAAAATAAAAATTGTAGCTTATAAAATTTAAACTTGTGTATTCTTGTTGACCATAATGTTAACTTAACCACTACACCATAATAATTTGTTTAAAATTGATGCCTTTAATACATTAATATAGTCATATATTTTGGAATATGATCGAGAACATAATAGGATTTCAATTAATATAAAGCATATCTCACCGGTCTAATTATAAAATGCATATATGATCAAATATTTAAATATTTTTCTTAGTTGTTTACATTTTTTCTATCATAACTTTTTAATTATTGAAATTTTTATTTAAAATTAAATTTCATTTTAGGTTTCTTATTATTAGTATGTGTGCAGGTTATTTTTTAAATGTTTTTTTATTATTTTGCCTAGAAAATATGTTAATTTAATTTAATATCTCTATTGCAATTTTTTACTTCAACTTTTTAATAACTTAGAAGAAAAATATGTATATATAACATGTAGGAATAACTCATATATAGTGATTTTTTTTCGTTGTTTAACTTTAGTTGTACCAAAGTCTTTTCCTACCAAAAAAATAAAAAAACTTTTGCTGTACCACATTACCACATTCGTTAAATCGCTTTATCAATTTCGTTTGGTATCCATTCAACTTCAGTCTGAGATAAATAAAAGAATCGAGATAACCGAACTAACCCGAACCAAGAATTTTAGAATTTTGTTCGGTTTCAATTATAAGAGCATAGCCGATCGACAAATTTTTCATTGGCACTCGATTATCGATTCGGGTCGTTCGAACCAAACGGTTAAACAAAAAGATATAGACCCTAAAATCTTTTTATTTCTCTTCGATTATTCACCGCTGTCAATATTTCTTCTTCTTCCTCTTCACTTAATTCATCATCTTCTATTTCTTTTTATTCCTCTTCTTCTTCGTGTAGAGTGGAAGGTAACTGTCGAGGATGATGTTCTAATTTCAAATGGTACACACCTGTCATCTCCTATTTACGACACCAATGGCGTTGACCTTTTTTTGTTATAAACTCAAATATTTTTCTTTATGAGGAGTTTTTTTTGGTGTAATTTAGTTGTTAAACTATTAACATTATGATCAGACAATATTATAAACTGAATGAATAATAATTAGATAGAAAAAATTACCTAAGATGACCTACTTTTTTTTTTTATAGAAAAGGTTAACTTTCTTATTTTTTTATTGCTTAAATAATTTAATTTTTATATTGTAATTTCTATAATACCAAGACTGTTCTTCAATATTTTTAGTTTTGAAAAGGTTATATAAAATCGTAATTAGTGACAAAAAATCGTTAATTCAAAATCTTTTATCATAAATATGAATATAAATATATATGGAAATACTTAAATGACAAAATATTTTCTGTCTCAATAATTTCATTAAACTTGAAACTATTTTATTAACATCGATTCTCCGCCGTTTTACTCCGACGAGAAGCCCTCTATTGCCGACAACCCCGCCGTTGAAGTTTGCTTCGTTGACGAATCTCGTCTGGACGACACCACCCCTCTTATTCACCCTCTCCCTCCATTTTGGTAAGATTTGTGATCCTCTTCCGTCAACGACTCCGCCGTTGCAGCCTACTTCGTCGTCGACACCAGCCCTCTTATTCATCACCTCTCTCCACTTCGGTAAGATCTCTCTCCCTCTTCTTGCATCTTTCATTTTTGGGTGTTAATGATTGCTCTTGTGATTATCGTTTGAGAAACTACAAACAACGAAGATTTGAGAAACTGTACAAAAAAATATGTCGATTGCTAGCTTTAGTATAATACTTTTGATCGAAGCTAGTTCCAATTTGATATTCATAGCTTAAAACTTGATGGATAATTTATCACACAAGCAACAAAATTTTGTCGAACTAAAAAGTAGAAGTTTGTGGGATTGTTTATACCAGTGGAGATTCCTATAATCATGATTGATAGAATCTGGCTTTGAGTTCATCATTATGTAATTTTGCAAATACTTGTGTGTGTTTCGAATTTACAGCTTCCTTTTTCAGTTCCAAAAGGTAAAAGAATTTTCGATTGACTTGATGTTGTGTGCTTGTGATTAGTTCTTACTCCACATGTGAAATTTACTCGTTTTTATAAAGAAATTAAGGAATCAGTACTTATATTGTATCCACAGGAGATAATTGAGGATTTTTTAACCTTTAAAAATCTATAAGGTATATATAGACTTACATCACAGACTCATAAAGAGGCGACAACAATGGTGTTAGGTGTATATATGTAAGCAAAATAATTTATAAAGTTATAAATTTTAGAGAAGAGAGAAGATGCCAATTGATAATCACGTGATCATTAAAACAGAGACACACTCATGACTAGATAAAAACATTTATTTATTAAGATATCATTTGATCATATCCCATTTGAAAATAGTTGTCACATGAGGACTAGTGATCCTAGATTTAATTCCACAATTATATTTTTTCAGGATTGTTATTGAACTTTTTGAGAAATTATAATTTATTTTTTAATTAATGTTATTCAGGATGACAACTCAAACAAATATGGATTTGAGATTTTTCTTGCGGTTTTATTCTCTTGGATGTGAGCCGGAGCCCAAATGAAGCATCAATTATCACAGCAAAACTGAGTTTCTAATACAAGTTGGAGATGCTTTTGGGGAAGAAGTGTGGAATTACATCCGTGAGTCGCCATTGGGAATAGTTGTGTGGTTCGTTGAGCTAGACTTCACTTGGTCATCTAAGGTTGTCAAACACCTTCTTGTAAGACAACTTGTCTGTAAAAAAAAAATACGAGTTATGGTGTTTATTTGGTAGTACACTAGCTCGGTTCTCTTTGTCAGAGTTTAAATATATAATGACTCTGAACTGTGAACCTTTCCATGAGAATGAAGATTCATTGGAAACCAGTGCTCATGTTGAGTTGTGGAGAAAGATGAAAGTCGATAAAAAAAAAATCCAAGCAAGAAACAGTTGAATAAAAGATGTCAAGATATGGTTGAATAAAGAAGACAAAATTCACTTTGCGTATTTGTCTATTTTAGCAACCGTTATTATAGGCAACAAGTGGAAGACAAAGCTTTCTTCTCCTCTAGCCCGCATGGTCTTTAATTTGCCTAAATTTGAGAAATATCCTTGGGGAAGAGTGGCTTTTGAGAATTTGATTAGAGCTGTGAAGGGTTTTAAGATGGAGTCAGATACATACACAATTCACGGGTCTTACAAGTGCTTCGGATTTGGGCGTACACTGTTGTCCCCAATTTTGGAGCAAAGATTGGACGTCCATTAAACGTTGAGGGCCCTCCCCTTCTCAAGTTCAAAGGTACTAAAGGAAAAGGTAATAAAATTGACATTGCTGCCATCTTAGATTTTGATATGGTATGTGAACTTGTGTTGTTGTATTCATATTGTTTAAACTTGTCTTACATTCTAAAAATTAATTATGTTTTTGTTTTTAATTAATTTGTAATGTAGGATACCATTAAGAGTGTTGTTATTAATAAGTCGGGGCCCATTGGCTGGGAGCACGATGAGGATGACATGGAGATGGTACCAATTGTTTCCTCATTTTCACCACTTTCATCAAGGGTGTCACTTTTTTCCTCATTCTCATCACCTTCATCAAAGGTATCACTTTTTAATCCTCATCTTCTCCTGCTGCATCAGAGTACCGCTGTGTTCTTCATCTTCACACAATTCCTACAAAATTATAACTTTTTTTATTAGAAAACTAATAAACAAGACATAAAATAGAAAAATTTGCTAAATAAACGCATAGATTGTAAATAAATATTTTTGCAAAATCTCTTTAAACTAAGGTAGACTAGCATAATTAGACGTTTTTGCTAGAGTCTTCAAAGTATTATCAAAGTCTATTAAATATCCATAGATTTTGCCAAATATCAATAAATTTTGCTAAATATCCGCAAACTCTACTAAATTTCCATAAAGTTTGCCACTTATCCGCAAAGCCAACTTAATGTTCTAAAACTTTGCTACTTGCCCGCATGGATAACTAATTTTGCAAAGTCTGCCAAGAAATTCGTAGAGTCTGCTTTCCATTTAGAAAGTCTGCCAAATGTTCAACAAAGTCTGATATGTGTTAACTATTAGCAAATTCTGTCAAATATCAACAAAGTATGCCGAAAATCTGCAGAGTTAGCTTAATGTTTGAAAAGTCTGTCAACTATTTCGTAAAGTTTTCTAGTTATTTCGCAGAGTCTGCTATAGGTTAGCAAAGTCTGCTAACTATTAGCAAAGTCTGCTAACTATTAGCAGAGTCTGCTAACTAGTAGCAAAGCCTGCCAAATATCAACAAAGTCTACCACAAATCCGAAGAGTCAGCCTAATGTTTGAAAAGTCTGCTACTTGCTCGCAGAGTTCGCTCATTTCTCCAAAGTCTGCCAACTATTTCGCAGAGTCTGCTAACTATTAGCAACGTCAGCTAACTGTTAGCAGAGTCTGCTAACTATTAGCAGACTCTTCTAACTAGTAGCAAAGCCTACCAAATATCAACAAAGTCTGCCACAAATCCGAAGAGTGAGCTTAATGTTCGAAAATTCTGCTACTTGTTCGCAGAGTCTGCTCACTTTTTGCAAAGTTTGCCAACTATTTCGCAGAGTTTTCTAACTATTTCACAGAGTCTGCTATCGATTAGCAGTGTCTGCTAATTATTAGCAGAGCCTGCTTACTAGTAGCAAAGTCTGTTAAATATCAACAAAGTTTGCCTCAAATCCGCAGAGTCAGCTTAATGTTGGAAAAGTCTTATACTTGCTCCCACAGTCCGCTAACTATCTGCAAAGTCTTGCCAACTATTTTGCAGACTTTGCTAGCTGTTTCTTAGAGTCTGGTAGCTGTTAGCAGAGTCAACTAGCTATTAGCAGAGTCTAGTAGCTGTTAACAAAGTCTGCTAGCTATTAGCAGAGTCTGCTAACTATAAGCAAAGCCTGCCAAATATTAACGAAGTCGATCTGCCACAAATCAGCAGAATTTGCTTAATGTTCGGAAGGTCTCCCAGTTGCTCGTAGAATCAGCAGAATTTGCAAATTCTTCCAACTATTTCGTACTGTTTTCTAGTTATTTCAATTATTCGCAGAGTTTGCCGTATATATGAAGTTTTGTGAAGATTTAGGTAGACTTAGGCAAATAGCCAAACTTAGCCAAATTCTTGAAAAATATAGGAATAGTTACCTGTTTTTCTATGAACTTTGAATTGTGAAAAAAATTGAGGCTACTATTTTGTTTTTCTTTCACCATGAATTTTAAGCAGATAAATCTATAAGATAAAAGTAAAGTTAGAAATAAAACTTATAAATTTATAAAGTTTAATTTTCAAGAAAATATCATTAATTTAAAAGCACAAAAGAGAAAAGACAAGCTAACGTACTGTTGTTACTTCAATGATGTTAAAGTTTTGAAGATTTCACATGTGATCAATGATGTTTCTTTTGTTTAGAAAATGGTAGATAAACAAGGACAAAAATTCACAAAAAGATGAACATTCTTATGGTTGAAGAAGAGATTGTTTTTTTTTTCCTTTTTAACAAAGTTAGGGATTTCTTAATTTAATTCATTTTCGTTTTATTAAATGCTAAAGCTAAACTTTTTTTTTTTTTGCAATTATCGTTTTATTATAATTTAATTCAAATAATTTTGTTTAAAAAATAATAATAATAATTTGAATAAAACAGTTTTTTTTGTTTTGTTTCATGTTACGCTTATAATCGAATAAAAACAATCATACAACATAATACTGTATTTGTGATCTAACTCTTAGTGGCTGTTGATGAAGGGTTGTTGTTGATTTTCCATTTTATAAACTCTTTTGCAATTGACGGATCTCTGTTGGAGTGCTTGTTCCTCTTCACAACCTTGACATCTTTAGTTTAATCCAACGATTTGTCTCTTTTACTTCTCTTTCTACGGAACCTATTCATTTGTATATCAAAGATAAATACAAAAGAAGAATACACCCAAAGATTTTATCTCTTCTAGAACCACAAAAGATGTTTCAATTTTTTTTCCAACACAAATATACCAATTTTCATGTAAAAGAGCTATGGCTGAGATGGTAACCACTTACCAACATTAGTAGCCGAAGTATTTATTGTGATAATTCATCAGATGGCCTTTTTTTGGTTTTAAAAAAACCATGAAGAAAACAAATCAACGATAGATTACTTACGCATTGGGCTTAGACAATGAATGGTAAGCTCTAGCTCATACAATCCTTGCTTTGATTCTAATCTCCTCTTCGAATATTAGTTTTAAAAGTATGACTGAAATTTAAACATTTTTCAGCAACACTATTTCAAAAATCATACCTTTTTTAACGCGTTCGAGTAAACAATCTCCCTTTCTCTATGAAGAAAACTTGATCCATTTTGATATCCAACGAACTCCTAAATGAAAATTACACCCAATGTTGACAGCCAATCAATTAACGATTCACCAAAACTCCATCGGCCACACCGT
Organism: Crucihimalaya himalaica; assembly: GCA_004349715.1. Taxonomy (NCBI): domain Eukaryota; kingdom Viridiplantae; phylum Streptophyta; class Magnoliopsida; order Brassicales; family Brassicaceae; genus Crucihimalaya; species Crucihimalaya himalaica. Next base: position 98,807 of record SMJT01000042.1, on the reverse strand, counting down.
AATTCGTCCTCGGTCGTTTCGTTTCTAACGATACGCATGTGCCTTGGGGATATACATTTTCCTCATGACAATCTCTTCAACGCTCCCTTGGGTGCATATATATCATCAGTCACTACAAAAGACGTCGTTGCTTAAACCCTTTCTCTAACAATCAAAACATAATTAGTTTAACAAAATTCTACTGCACACCAATAACAACAAAATGTTAGAAACCAAAAGTACACATAAAATACACGTGAATCTGGAAGACGATTAAGGAAAAGAAGTCACAGCATAAATGAATGACACCATATTGAAAGGAACAAAAAGAACCGATGTACCTTTTTTAGTGTTTTGTAGAACTATCAGCTAACGCAACTCCGAGAAGCATGATCAACGGCTTTCTCGCTGCTTTCTTATTTTGTGTAAATATGTCTCAGATTCCACCTCCTATAGCTGGATACATCTTTGATTAATCCCAACTCACACGAATTAGATAATTTATAAATTTGGGTAGTTATTAGTATATTAGAGCATCATCAATGGGGAGTTCTTAATTATGGGGTTCTTAAGATTGTATGTATATAAAATAATAATTAAATATTAAAGAGGTTTTTAGAAAAAAAGAGAGGAAAGGGGTTGTTAAGATTGTATGTATATAAGATAATAATTAAATATTAGAAGGGTTTTTAAAAGAAGAGAGAGAGGTTCTTAAATTTGTTATTTAAGAAACTTTCATGGTGGAGTTTTCAATGAAGAGAGAGAAATTGAGTTGTTAAGAGTGTATGTATATAAAATAATAATTAAATATTAGAGGGTTTTTTAAAAGAAAAGAGAAGAATGAGATTGTTAAGATTGTATGTATATAAGATAATAATTAAATAATGTTAAGAAACCCAAATTAAGAACCCCTGCGTTGATGATGCCCTTAGAGTTTTAAAAAGAAACAAAAGAGTTTAGGGAAGGAGAGGAGTTAAAGAGGCTGACCTAAGAAGTAGAATTTACCTTCGCTTAAAAAGTGCCATGTCCTATTGGTTTTTTGGAAAAGTTTCAGTGATCACCTTCGCTTAAGAGAAACATTTTACGTTCTGTACAGCCAAAAACAAAGACTTTCTTCCCATAGAGCTTTCCTCCTTCCTCCGAGATCTGGATCTGAAAAAGCTGCACCACAAACGCTAACAAACTCCGAATATGACATACAGCCTCTTCCTGTCTCTCTAAGTTTCGATTTCACAATCTCGATCTGCGCCAGCTTCTTCGTATTCACGATTGTTATTACAGAGATTTTGGTGTGATGATTGGGTTAAGAACTCCGCGACTATATAACCTTCCGAGAGAAAGGCCAGAGTTTGTAATGAGAATTAAAATCATAGAATTGAAAAAAAATAAGTGGACAATTGCAATTAAGAAGACGAGGTGGTTACGGTGGTGGAAGAGTAATCGATTATTGCCTGCGTCTCGTGGTGGTGATGTTTGAGGTACTGAAGAAGAACATTGACGTGTTCAAGATCTTCTAAAGGGACGGGAGGGAATAATTTTTGGACTTTTATTGTATCAGTGGCCCCATACAAAAGGCTCTTATAAGTTTTACTATCGTAGTTTTCTTAAACATTAGCGGTTGGGAGAGTTGAAAAAAAAAAGCATGACACGTGACACCAAATATAAGCTGACGTATATAACTTAGGAGAAGTGAAAATATGATAAATTAGACTAGAGAAAAAATGTTTATTATATATATAGGATTCGAATGTTAAAAGCAAATCAAGCGGTACAAATGATGCAGATAATGTAGATTATGTAGGAGACGCGCATATTATGCGGATCATGCAGAACAAATGCAGATCAAACTAATTAAGCAGACCATATTATATGTTTGAACGGTAAAAGCATATCAAACAGTGCAGATCACATAATTGAACAATCAAATATACAAGATATTATATGCATATATGCACATATATAAAATGTGGTAGAAATATAAGATATTTTAAACTAAAATAAAGGTACCATAAGTCCATAATTGTAGAACTATTAACATAAATTGTATAATGTAATGTAAATACATTATTTAGAAAAAATAAATATTACCTCTTGATAGAAAATATGAGACATAAAAGATAATTTGTTTTTTTTTGTTTGTTTATTATGCTATTGAACTGTTGTTCATTAAAGAGAAAATGTTGCAATATATATATATATATATATATATATATATATATATATATATATATATATAAAATGTTGAGAGTTATTTTTGTTGGTGGTCTGCTGTAATAAATAGTGAAAAGCATCAATTTCTTGGTGGGTGAAAATTGCATGCAAAATATATGTTTTTACCGCAAAAAGACAAAAACATTTGATCTGTATGTTGAATGTTCCTATATTAAATACTAGGTAGTACCCCGTGCGTTGCACGGATTTGGTTTACTTTGCTTTTAGTTTTAAATTGTTTGTAAGTAGTGTTTTTAAATTGAAATTTTTATTTTATTTTACTTAGAGTGAAGTTATTATTTGGGTAATGAAATTCCTTAACCATTTTCTTTTGTTCTTCGATTTGAGTTTAAAATAATAAAACATCACTTAACCATTTAACAATTAGGGATATCAAATAAAAAAGCGACACATTGTTGCCCAAATTTTTAATTAATCATACTTGACTTATTGAATATTGAATAAATAAAAGCTTACACGATTGATGTTCTATAATTAGGACATGTTGTTTTGACATGTGAGAATAAGATTGTAGGTAGTCTTAGGAGGAGTTGTTGTTTCATCTATTTTATATGAATTTTGAATACACTAAACTTGGGCAACAATGTCTAGGGTGAAATTATGTGGCTATGTATTCTCTCATAGTATATGTATGTCTCTAATTAAGACTAATATACATTAGTTTGAGTAAAGAAAATAAATAAAAATATAGATATTAAATCCAATCAAATCTTATGTATGAAAAAATATTTTTAAAATCAATAATAATCTCATATTTTAAACAAAAGAATATATAATTCTTAAAAATATAATTTTATTGACAAATTGAGGTACTAGGCCGTGTACGAACGCCTAGCGGTATATACAAACGCATAGACGGGATCGAAATGGATTAGATATTTTAGATATATATATATATCTATAAATAAATAATATTTACGCAATATATTATATAGAAATTAATACTAAATCCTTTAAGTTTCGAAAAAAAAAAAATGAAATACAGATATAAAATCCAATAAGCTCTTATGTATGAAATAGTAGTTTTAAAATATATAATATTCTCACATTTTAAACAAAATATATAATTCTTAAACATAGAATTATAAATATAATTAATTAAACTAATGTCTGCATGTACATTATTAGACGTCCAAATTATTTGAATATGCTAAAACTACCGCATAAGAAGCGGACGCCTGGACAGATTTTAGGCGGCAATTTTAAAAATAATAAAAATTAGTATAATTAATTATTTCTTAAAAACAGTTTTTAAGAATGATATTTTTTTTGGTTAAAAATGTGAGAATATTATTTAAACTACTTTTTCATACATTAGATCTTATTAGATTTTATATTTCTGTATTTTACTTTTTTTATTTTTACTAAAGTTAAAGTATATTAGTATTAATTACTATATATAATTTATTGTGTATATATATATATATATATATCTCTAAAATATCTAACCGTCTAGGCCCCGTCTATGTGTCCGCGTATACGGCTAGGCGTTCGTGCACCGCCTAGCACCTCATTTTGTTAATAAAATACTATTTTTAAGAATTATATTTTCTTTTGTTTATAGTGTGAGATTATTAGATATTTTAAAACTATTTTATTAATAAATAAGAGTTTATTGGATTAATATCTCAATTTTTATTTTTTCTTTACTCAAACTAAAGTATATTATTTTCAATTACTATATGTATAATATATTGTGTAAATATTTTTTTTTAATATTTTGTGTATGTCATTGTGCATTATTTGTTTGTTTTAGAATGACATTTTGATAGTTCGTATGTGTGGCTATGTATTCTCTCATAGTATATGTATGTCACTATACATTATTTGTTTGTCTAGGGTGAAAAAAAAATCCAATATTAGAGAATAAGAGAAACATACATATTAAAATATAAAAATGAAATAAAGTTATATCAAGTTAGTACCTGGTAAGTTGTCTCTTTTCCCTGCCATCATATTGATGTCTTCATAGGAACTAATACAGTAGTATTCTTGTGGAATTGTGTATTTTTCGTCGTCAATAGCAACCATTGTAGTTTGATCGTTGAAGAATAACTTGTACTCATGGTCAGTTAGACGGTAGGAGTTCAATTGTTTTTTAACATCAAAGACACTCATGGTGAATATGACGCCCTCCACAAGTTTAGATCTAAATTTGTGGAGGCGACGGGGGTGGATAGATGCTTGTATAACATTAGCCTACAATGATAGACATTATGAAAGGAGTTAGTTCAAGTAGAATGATATATAATAAGATAGTATATGAGATTAGTTTATACTATCTTTTCATCTAGAAGCAAACAGTCTACACTAAGCCAAAGATGATTGCGTTTGAAATCATGGACTTCCCATGTACGGAGGAGACGGACAACTATGCTTTGAGTGTTGACCGTCTCGTCTATTGCTTCAAAGGTGAAATATGAACTTTGTCTTGTAGCAGCGTCTGGTTTGTTTGGGACCTTTTGAAGAAGTTGTTTGTGATCGTTCATTATTTTTCGCCTTGTCTATTTCATAAATAGGTTAAAAGATAAGTACTTTGACACAAAGGTTTAGAAGAAGTTATATATATTTTAAAAATAGTGAATTAAGAAAATCACCACTTCCTTCCTAATTAACTAAGGGACGAGAAACGAACGAGCAGTTCCTTTTTAAAACTCTTTCCTCCTTATTGAATCCACAGAAAAGTACCGAATGAAACACTGACATGAAAAGAAAAATAAATGAATTTTCATATGACTTGACTTAATAAAAAAAAATATGACATGTTGGTTTTAGAGACAAACGATATCTTATTATAATAGAGCCCAAACCCATAAAACGTATTAAAAAGGAAGAACGCAAACCCAACCACATAGACAATACAAATCCTTGTGAAGGAGGTTACCTAGGCTGTAGAATTGAGAGAGATTGTGTGGGAAGTAGAGAAAGGTGAATAGTCGTATACGAATAATAGGATAGTGAATAGAAAAAGTGATTTCAATCTATAATTATGTGATTGATTGAATCAGAAAAATATAAAGTCTAAAGTCACAACGGCGGTTTTTTGAATTATGACCCTATTCTTGACCTTATGAATAATAAGGAATATTCATAGTGATTAAGGTTACGAATTAAAAGCTACGAATTTTTCGCAATATGCAATTAAATGCCTTAACATGTGGAATTAAAGTTGTTAGACTTTAAACGGAAATATCAAATCGTGACATTTAATTGCCTTAACAAATCACTCACCCACACAATATATAAATCAATATTTGTTACAAAATGTCTAACAATATAATGATTATTCCTTATTATTAATTGCCTTAATCATTATGCCTCTAAATGTTCAATATTGCATTTTTCGCAATATGCAATTAAATGCTACGAAATTTTCGCAAACAATTTAAACGGAATCGTTGGCACATGTGGAATTGAATTCTACGAATTAAAAGCTACGAATAATGACCTTATTCTTGACCTAATGAATAATAAGGAATATTCATAATGGTTAAGGCTACGAATTTTTCGCAATATGCAATGTTACAATTAAAGCATAAATTTAATTTCTGTACGATGGAATAAGTTAAATTTAATTACAATTAAATGCTGTTATATTGATTTATATATTGTGTGGGTGACTGATTTGGTTTATATATTGATTTTACAAAATATTGATTTTGTAATTAGCAATTAATAACAATGATACATTGGACTATTTGTTAAAAAAATTTGTTAGCCCACCAAAAAAAAACTTGGAGCAATCACCAAATAGATTAAACGACAGCTCATCTAGGCCCAACAAAATTAAGTGGACATGTGTCAAGCTGTGGTTAAAGGAACCTTACTTGATTATAATAGATTTTAAAAAGCAAAAGGTGAATAGTAAATTAATGACACGATGTACATATGTAAGCGTCAATTCCTTTTCTCCCGCATCCATTCAAGCAATAGATTCATTCAAAAGAACAATTAACTACCATGTGTTTTTCTAGGGTGCAAAAATACAAGAGTGGAAAAAAATATATCAACCGGTTTACGAGATTGGTAACTCAAGGAGATTTAAAAATTAAGAACATGTCTCTGAGTCAGAATTTCTCTTAGTAATCAGAATATATGATAATCAGAATTTCAAAAGATGAACCATTTAAAATACATCACAAGGATACCTTTTATATCATAACCTAGAATGAGACTGAACCATGAAATGTAAATACAAAAGAACCCCTTCTTATTTATTTATTAAAGAAACTGAATTTTAATATCGAAGAACTTATGTACACATACCATAACATCAAATACTTTATTGTCTTGAATTTGGGATTGATGCCTCAGTGTACACAACAATAGGACTTCTCACATTGTATGAACCATCCGACCAAATCAGAGACGCAGACACAATACCAGAAATACCAGCAAGACTCTCGCCAGAGACTGTAACGGTGTAAGACTTCTTCTCCCCCGGTGAGTTGAAAGAGAGAGTCTCTGGCTCAACCTTGATGCTGAGTTTGGGATTCCCAGACAAGTTTGCCTTGTAAATGGATCCCTTTTCCCCAACGTTGGTGACTGTTCTTGAAAATGTGATATCTGAAGATGATGAAGCTGAAACTTTGGCTGCCATTGATGGGTAGTTAAGATTTCTCATAGTAATCTTTTATTCTTCAGTACAAGTAAAGGTTCCGCCCGCAATAATACTAAGGCTTTCAGATGAGTAGTCCAAAGAGCAAAGCATATTCAAGTAATCCTCTTTAGCTATTTCATAAACAAGTCCTGGATTAACTGCCACTGAAGGGTTAACAAATCCTGATCCATATGCAAACTCAGCTTCGGCATTTTTCGAAGCGTTCATTGCCCAAGCTGCAACAAAACAAAAAGGATTTAGGTCACATGTCACTTAATCTTTATCTTTAGGGAATAAATCGGTTCGATGCTGATACCGGTAGTCATGATAGCAGATTTGACGGCAGAAGCGGACCAATCAGGACGGATTGTCTTGACATAAGCGGCTACACCTGCGACATGAGGGCAAGCCATAGACGTTCCGGTCATGAAATAGTAATCCACGCTTTGTCCAGGAAGTGCGGTTTGAGCCAATGGTGTATATGCTGCTAATATATTAACTCCTGGAGCTGTTATATCAGGCTATATATATATATTAATTGTCAAGATATCGATTCAAAATCCAACAAATGCAAATTATAAACACAAAGTTCTGTGATTTTGTTTTGAATGTTTCTTACCTTCAAAATGTCGCTAAAGAGAGTGTTTGGACCACGAGAAGAGAAAGTAGGAACGATCGGAGCATCATTGTCTTTGACTGTCACACTCTTCAATATTGTTCCTTGCGGGTCTCTGTTTCACATCAAAAATTGTCTTAAACATCTTCAAAAGAATCTAATCAAAGAATGTCTAAGGAAAATAGTCTTACGGTGAGGAGAGAACGTAAGATTTTAATGCTTCATAGTTGGTAACATCCAAGTCTGCAACCGCAATAGGACCAAGACCAGGAGTATCAACATCGTTTACAAGAAGGATAGTTCCAACCGCACCTGCATTTTTTTGTTCCATAACATTGTTTGGATTATCGCACAGAACAATCTTTCCCTCCACTGTGTCCAGGCAACCGCTAGAGCAAGTCCTACCAGAGAATGAATGCCAATAAATGAAAATATAATTATATGTGAAAATTCTTGAGTCACAAGTTAGGTCACTATGGAGTCCTTGAGTCACAAGTTACCTTGCTTGCGCCTCTGGACATTTACTTGAAGCAGTTTTCCCGTATGCCAAAGGATACTTCTTTCCTTTTAAGTCAAAGTCATTGATCGATACTCCCTGTACGTTTATACTTAATTACCATGATTGATGACAATATCATATTCATATATCAACTGAAATTAGAGAAAAACTTCCTACCGGTAAAGTTTTGCCTTCTCCATAGACCACATTAGAAACAAACTTTCTATCCGTTGAACCGGCTGCTACGGATATGATCCATGGTTCAAGGTGAGTCGCTTTTCCAGGTTTAGGGCCCTCGTTCCCGACAGCAGCAGTGGTAACAATCCCTTTGATCATCGCGTGAAACGATCCAATAGAGACAGGGTCAATATCGACTTTAGTAACTCCTCCTCCAATTGACATGGTTATAACGTCGACCCCGTCCGCTATAGCATCGTCAAACGCAGCCAACAGTCGGTCGCCGTTGCAACCCGCTGGCTCGCAAACTCTGTAAACAGCAATTCTACCTAAAGGCACACCGCCTCTTGCCGTTCCTTCTCCCACACCGTTCACGCTCACTCCTTTTACTTTGTTTCCTGCGGCTGTTGAAGCCGTGTGTGTCCCATGAGCGTCATTTTCCCTCGCTGAGTCCTGCACATAGTGTCGTGCACCAATCACCTTCCTGTAGAATTTGGATTTATGTAATCAATCTCTATGTTTTGATCCTTTCGTGTCAAACAAGAATATTGGAGAAGAATGAAAATGATACTAACCTGTTACAGGTGAAATTAGTTCCTCCTGCGCAAGTTCCTTTCCATTTCTTGGGTATTGGGCCAATGCCTTCGTCTGAGAAACTCTTGGACTCAGGCCAGATTCCTCCGTCCATTACACCTACTATTATATTGGTCTCGACCTCAGGGGCATGGTTGCTCTTGTCACCAAGTCCCATGAACTCATAAGATCTTGTTGTAAGAAGCTTATAAACAGTGTTTGGAAAAACTGAAACCACACCGTCCATACCTTCAAATTAAATCACACATGACATCATCATCAAATTAATAACCATCATGACGATCGAGTCTCATAATCTTTTAAAATCATAAAAACTCACTCACCCATAATTTTATCTTTTTCAGACTCCGTAAGTCTGGCTGCAAAACCATTGAAACTTCTTCCATAGCTTCTGACCAAAGAATCTTCTACGGAACTACAGATCAAAAGGACAAAAATAATAACGTAAAAAAACAAGCAACAAGATTTGGGTGGAAGAGATTTGAGAGACTTATATTAAACCTTGATTCGATAACTTCTTGAAGGATATTCTGATGGTGAGACATAGGAGAGTAAGAAACTTTTTCAGGAAGAGCTCCCATGTATACAATATACACCTGCGTCAAAATGTCACAACCAATGAATGAGGCCAATACAAATTTAGAACATACATAGTTATTGTGGTTTCGAGGCGAAACATAACTGACTTGCCTTTCTTTCATCTTCAATAGCTGTAGGAATTTGACAAAGGCTGATGAGAAGAACCGAGGAAAGACATAGGATCAAGCCAAGGGAACCCATTGTCAAGACGTTTAATTGTTGGTAAGTATTTTCAATATGTGAAGTTGCTAGTACATGGTTATATGCATACTTGTGTATTATATATATAGAGAGAAATTATCCTGACAATGCATTATGTTGTAGAGATTTTAATTTAATTTTTAATTTTTATTATAGTTCATTCTATGATATACTTATTATGTTGTAAAGATTATGTATTTGAATCATTCATGCACACGTAAATGGAAGCATACTATAAAGAAAAATTATGTACTTTTAGTTACTTTTTATCTTACTGTATAGGATTGAAGCAAATTCCATCTAAACTACTAAAAGCAAATTCCATCTAAACTACTAAAAGCAAATTCCATCTATTCTATTAATTGGGAAGCAAAAAACTTAGAAAGAATTTTAAATTGTAAAGATTTACATGAAATGCTATTGGAATAGAATAAATTTTTTTTATTAATGACAAACATGTCTTTATATCTTAACTTATATCTATGTATCCAAACAACTTTCACAATTAATTATGTACAATCCACACAACCATACATTATTAAATTTTCTTTAACATGAATTATGAATTTTAAAATCTTATATATAATCTTAAAATCTCATTAAATAAAATATTTTAAAGATATTTTCACTTTACTTCAAAAACGTTTTCTCTAACTAATATATTTCCATTAAATATTTTGATATTTAGAAGATTAAGTTTATATTGCTTTTCTCATCTTTGTTTGATCCTATTTTTTTAATAAATATTCTAACCATTACATAATCAATATAGTTTTTAAAAATATAGATTTTTTTTCTGCACATATGTTGATTTGAATTAGAAATAACAACCGCTTAAGCAACAAATGTGACTCCCAACATCTTTTGGGTTTTCAAAAAAAAATAAAAAGGATGATATCGTTTGTTCATCATGCATATCCGGCTCATCTCTTTTTAAAAGTTTATGCCACTATTTCTTCTTCTTTTCTCTTCGTTCTGGCCAAGTACTACCCTCTCATATGTTCCTTCTCTCTAGACCTAACTTCGCCAACTCATGGCCAGAGGGAGAAAAAAGAGTTCTGGAACCTTCATATCTTTTTCTTTCGCCTCATCTTACAGCGGAGAATGCCCTCTTGTGACTTTCCGGTTAACTTTTTTTGAACTGATCACATGTTTCTATTCAAATTCTCCCATTTAATTGTCTAGGTGGTTAAGAATCGAGTTTGAATCTCCGTTGCGTATCAAACCCTAAATAAACGGAAATTCTTAGTTATTTTGAAAAAACAAACCTATTTTAATGGTATTTACGAGAACTGTCCAAATTTACTAATGAAGTTGAAAACGTAGCTAAGATTTACATTAACCCAGATTAAGTATATGTTGTTGTTAGTGATGGATTTACATTGAACCCGATCAATCTTTAATGGATGACACTATATTGTGGTCGGGTTTAAATTTGCTTTCAGCTAGGATTTTTTCTTCTTCTGGATTTCCTTTGCAATGAGATTGTATTTGATGAAGTTTACTATATATGTTTAAATTTAATATCGAGTATTGTTGGTGATGAAGAGTATATGCTACTCTTTAATTTGGTCGTGACATAAAATGATATAACGTTTTTAATTATAAGGTTTAAAAAGAAATGATATTGTTCAATCAATAATAGAGCTTGAGTTAACTATCAGGGTATGAGGATGGATTCCATGGTTTAGTGGCATTCAATCAGAATATTTCTTAGTGATACTAAATCTTGTCCTGACGAGTTTTTACTGGACCAATCGATTGACGGATTTATATCAGAATCTCTTGACGTGTCTAAAAGTGTCACATGAATGTCTTTGTCTATGATGACCTGATCTTGCAGGGTAACATCGAGTGGTTCCCATTCCACCGTTGAGCCATAGTAAAGAAGATTCGATTGGTTCAAGTATCATTTTAAATTCCCATAAGGCGACCGATTATATGACCAGAAAAAGGAAAATCCCTTCCATCTCCAACCTTTAAGTTGATCCACGATACAAGAGATCTCTTACTTTCAGAATTTTTTCCCTGCCAAAAATGCATTTTGTTTTTGGTTTAGTATCCAGAAGTTGATTAAATTGTTTAATAAAATCTAATTAGTATATTAGGCCACCCAGATGAAGCAAGCTCTGAGGAATAGTAACTAAATGAGCTTGAATATGCATGCTTTATTCGAGTAATTAAAATCTCTTAGGCCCAAAACACCTTCCTCCTTCCAAAACAACTTTTTCTTAGTGACGACCCTCTACTGAACTTGATAGAGGAAGAAGAGCTGCAGAAAGACAAAGGTCTTACACCCGAAAATGGTTATCTTAGAGATGACCTAGTTGGGAGCTGTAAACTTCCATTTATGAGATAAGTGTGTCATTCAAAGAGACAATGTTCATCTTTTAACTCAAATAATAACGCAAGTGTACGATAACACCGCTATAGTATTTAAGGATCGATCAACAAAGACCAAAACAATTACACTATGAATTATAATAATGGACCAAGTAACTTTTTCTGAGTGACGACCCTCTACTAAACTTGATAGAGGAAGAAGAGCTGCAGAAAGACAAAGGTCTTACACCCGAAAATGGTTATCTTAGAGATGACCAAGTTGGGAGCTGTAAACTTCCATTTATGAGATAAGTGTGTCATTCAAAGAGACAATGTTCATCTTTTAACTCAAATAATAACGCAAGTGTACGATAACACCGCTATAGTATTTAAGGATCGATCAACAAAGACCAAAACAATTACACTACGAATTATAATAATTAAAACTTTTTCTGGGGAAAATAAATATGATTTTTGTTTTTCTAACAACCTAATATGAACAACGATAGATAAATTAGACATAGATAATCTTAAAGAAATCCTAAACAAGCAACATGCATACATATGAGAAAACATTAAAAACCATCCTCGGACTCAATCACAGATATAAACTACCCTAGTGTCCTAGTGATAGTTACTAAGTTTTAGCAATCCTAACAAAAACTGTCATTTATTATCATAATTCAAAGCAAGCATTAAGGACAACATCAATTTGTTCACAAAGGTTCCTAGCAAATGTCGTTGTCTTGGACCCTTTGCTCACCTAAGCTACAATCCGACATTCCATTGCAACTATTGTTGTCTAGAAATATCTAATGGCGTATCTAGATGTTCAACTTGTCCTAGATAAGCATTAATATCAACCTAAGTGAAGAATCTAAACATCAATCTCAATATGAATATGCATGGAAACCTATCTAAAACATTTTGGCAGAAACCATAAAACCTAACAGAAAATTATATCTAGCATGGTAGAGATATAACAACAGAAAGATGAAAAACTAATAATTATATTGCTAAATCAACTACAAAACTATAAATAAAACTCTAAGTATTTACAATGACCCTTTCAAAGTGTTTTTCGTCCAGAATTGGATGATTTATAACTAGAGACAAGCTCTCTATCTGATATAATAAAGTAAGGTTCAATCTTTAAGATAAGTTGACACGTGTCATCTCTTATTTTGACATATCTTTTTACTATTTCTCTACTGTACTAATATTCTCATTCCTAAAAAAAAATATAAAAAAATAATTTCTCTTAATTACACATTTAAAATTAATTAATATAATTTGATCATACACATTTACAATATTAACTACTGGCTATTAAACACCATTTAAACCATTATAAGTTATAATTTTATTTTGTAACATATAAAACACATTTTCTTATAAATAGAAAGACACACATTTCATTATCCATCATATTTCAATTACTACATAATTTTGTTAATGCTATAACAATTTTTCTCTACAATTACAATTAATAGAGTTCAAATTTTTTTTTTTATTATTATAATAAAGTAAGATTCAAGCTTTAAAAAGCTGATACGTGGCATCCCTTATTTTGACATATCTTTTTACTATTTATATATTATACCTCTTAATATTCTAAAAAAAAAATATAAAAAAATAATTTCTCTTAATTACACATTTAAAATTATTTAATATAATTTGATCATACACATTTACAATATTAACTACTGGCTATTAAACACCATTTAAACCATTATAAGTTATAATTTTATTTTGTAACATATAAAACACATATTCTCCTATAAATAGCAAGACACACATTTCATTATCCATCATATTTCAATTACTACATGATTTTGTAAATGCTATAACAATTTGGGTTTCTTGCTAAACTAGACCCTTATTTGAAGTCAATTCTAAAACTAGACCCCTCTTCCTTTTCTTTTCAAAATGCCTTAAAATACCTCTCATCGCTTCTTTTTTCACAAAAATACCTAGCGCAGACTTATCCTGTGAAGTCTGGTAGCTGGGTTTGAAAAACAATAACCCAAAGATTCTCACGTAATAACGAAAATGCCATCGTCTTCAATAGTTCCCAACCACACTTACCAAACAAAATTGAGCTCTCAATGCTTCAAACAACCGAATTAAGTGATGTTAATGCTTTAAAACTGAGTTAAAAGCTCCATTTTTGTCGATCTCCTCTCTTATTTCAACCATTTAACTCTATAATATCGTTTTCAATATTTACCATCCATATATCTTGCGATTTACTAAGATTCGAGCATAATAACGCTTGGGTTGCTTGGGTATTGTTGGGCGTGATCAGTTTTGGCCGTTTAAGAAGCTAAACACAAGCTCAAACCAAATCTTGGTAATTTTTGCTTCATTTTCTCCGATTTCCAGAAGGCAGACTTCTGGGTGAAGTCTCAATAGTCAACTGGGGGTTAGTTTTTGCAATTGACTTTTTTGGGTCCAGACTTCACGATTGAACCACGATGAAGTCTGAAGTTCCCTTTGAAAACAAAAAACGGTGTTTAGACTTCACCGTCGAAGTCTGGTTACAAGGGGTCTAGTTTTTGCAATTGACCGTTAAGTCTGACTTTGTACAAAGACTTCTTCTGTGAAGTCTGCGAAAAAAGGCGGTTAGTTTTGCAATTGACCGGAACGAAGACTTTTTATTGAGACTTCATCAGAGAAGTCTGCGTGAAAAAGGGGTTAGTTTTGCATTTGACCAAATATCTGAAATATTGACTATTGGTAGACTTTTCGTATGAAGTCTACAACCATCGGTAATTATGGAATTTAAAAATAAATTGTTTTGGTCAATTGCAAAAGTAACCCTTTTTCTAAATAGACTTCTCAGACGAAGTCTCATGTAAAAGTCAAACTCTGGTCAATTGCAAAATCTATACCCTATTTTATGGGTAGACTTCGCCGAAGAGTCTCTGAAGGCAAAAAGACTTCATCGAGGAGTCTAATTACGTAATAGACTTCCTAAATGAAGTCTATTACCAAAAAGACTTCATAGATGAAGTCTACTAAAAAAGTCAAAACTGTGGTCAATTGCAAAACTAGACCCAAACTGGTATAGACTTCTCTGACGAAGTCTCCTTGTGTAGCAGACTTCGCATGTGAAGTCTGCTCAAAAAGTCAAAATCTGGTCAATTGCAAAATTAGACCCGTGCTTCAGACTTCACGGGCGAAGTCTGCTTAGATAGCAAAGCAGACTTCATCGAAGAAGTCTACTAAGAGACTTCGCCTGTGAAGTCTCTAATTATAATTTTAGTAAAAATGCAATTTTAGCCTATTTGTAATTAGTTTTTTTTCTTGTCCTAACATGTGTGTTACGTATGACTTTTGATGTTTTAGAAATTTGAACTATTTTAATCGCATAATTATTTTTTTATATTTTTTCTGAACTTATTAGGTGTTTAGGTTATAAATTTAGACTTCACGGGCGAAGTCTGCTTCGGATAGCAGAGCAGACTTCATCAAAGAAGTCTACTAAGAGACTTCACCTGTGAAGTCTCTAATGATAATTTCAGTAAAACTGCAATTTTAGCCTATTTGTAATTAGTTTTTTTTTTCTTGTCCTAACATGTTTGTTACGTATGGCTTTTGATGTTTTAGAAATTTGAACTTTTTAATCGCATAATTATTTTTATATATTTTTCTGAACTTATTAGGTGTTTAGGTTATAATTTAGACTTCACAGAGGATGTCTGTGCGTAGACTTCGTTCGAGAAGTCTCTTGCACTATCTTTTTTTAAAAAATGGATTTGTATCATATATAATATGCATTTTTGAGATTTTAAATTTTTTACATGTGTATTAGTTATTGTTGTTTGTTTATGTATGAATTTCACATCTCAATGTCTTATATTCTATCTTAAATCGATTTTACGAATTTCTGATAATTATTTTTCAACAGACTTCACCTTTGAAGTCTACTGTGAAACAAACTAACAATTTGCCTTTGTGTTGTTTCAAATGTCTTTCAGAAAATGGTTCATGTACCTGCTGTCTTTGGAGAATGGGTGATGGAGAGACTGTAAGTGGCATTTTGAGGTGGATCATCCCAAAGGAGGGAGAATGTTTTTCTTGAGTGATTCTTGTATACACCGTGAACTCATTGAGATGGCACTAGCAGACTATGAGCTGGACAAGAACGACTTCGTCGAGTTAACTTACTCGTTGCCGAATTCAATGTTGCAACTAACAGACACGGATTGTCCTACACACCTATGCATATCTCAAATGATAGACAAGTGCGGTCCTTGGTTGAGTTATGTAAACACATGCTGTACGCCTTTGCGTCTCGAATCGTTTTGGTATGGCTAGTGGCAATGAGGTTGCTGGTGAAAGTGTTGACGAAGACCTTCAGGATGTAGAAGAGTTTGAAGACGAAGATATGGATATATTCTGATGGTGGTGAGGTTAACGTCAACGACGATGGTGATGATGATGATGATGCGGAAGAATCTCATGCTGGTGAGGTTAAAGAAGAATACCTTGAGGATTATACTGTGTATGGGAAAGATGAGGATGAGGATGGTAGTGAAAATGATGATGAGGATAATACGTGTCTTGTTGCGGAAGGTGGCTTTGTTGGTGAAGGCCCAAGATCCAACATGACATGGTCAACGGTATCTATACGACTGCGAGTTTTCCTACAAAGGATGCGCTTGTATCCGAGCTGCGGTTGACGGCTATAATGTCGAAATTCACGTTCAAAGTGCATAAGTCTACACAAAAGTTGTTCGTAGCCATTTGCGGTGTAAAATGATGCAATTGGAGGATTAGAGCGGCTGTGAAAAATGAACCAAAAAGGTTTTGGGTTACCTTGTACAAAAAAGATCATACTTGCAATGTTGCAGACCGAATTTCTCTGCGCAAACGTCATGCTCCGAGATATATTACTAAACTGTTTTATTATGAATGGGGAACAATCGATGGAGTAACGCCGAAGATGATTAGATATGCAATGAAGAATAAATATGGTATGCAGATGAATTATACCACTTCCTATAGAGCTTTATATTTGCACAACACTTGGTGAGGGGAACAGCGGAAGATGGATATGAGCAGCTGCCATCTTATCTCTTATCGCATCGGGCTAGCCAATCCCGGAACTGTCACTGATCTTGTGGTTGATGATCAAAACAGATTCAAATATCTGTTTATGGCTCTTAGAGCCTCTATTACCGGTTTTCAGTTTCTGAGAAGAGTTATGGTGGTGGATGGGTGTCATCTACCGGGGAAGTATGGTGGAGTTATGCTAGTGGCTTGCGTCCAGGACGGGAATTTCCAAATATTCCCGTTAGCTTTTTGCTATTGTAGACTCTGAAAATGATGAATAATGGCAATGGTTTTTCACCAAGTTGAGTGGATGTGTCTCCGATCAATTTCCTTTGGTCATAGTGTCCGACAGGCACGCCTCGATTAAGAATGCCATTGAAACTGTTATGCCATGGGCAACAAGAGGGATATGTTATTATCACCTACAAAATAACATAATCACGAAGTACAAGGGAAATCAACTTATGTACTTGGTCAGAGGGGCTGCGTATGCTATACGCATTATGATTTTAACAGATACATGGGCGCCTTACGTGAGACGAAGCCCGATCTTGCATCTTACTTGGAGGACGCAGATGTGAAACTATGGGCCCGCGTTCACTTTCCAGGAGAACGATACAACATACAAACGAGCAACATTGCTGAATCGATAAACTCTGCACTTAAGCCAGCTCGAGGATTTCCCATACCCTTTCTTTTGGAATTCATACGAGAGAAGCTAGGAAGATGGTTTTTTAAAAGGCGAGAAGACGCTATCAGTCTCACAACCAAACATAGCAAGGGAGTTGAATATTTGCTAACTATTCGTCAGCATTATGCAGACAGATGACTGTCGAACGCATAGACGGATGGCGATTTCACGTGAAGGGAGGACATAGAGATTGTATCGTTGATTTCCAACATCAAACATGTGGATGTGGAGTGTATGATGTTGAGAAAATACCTTGCTCGCATGCTATATACCGTGAGACTTCACCCGAAACTCGAGAAGTCTGTAAGCCCTAAACTCTAAAATTCGAACGTTTAATTCACTCTTTGTTAACAAATACTAACATTTGACATCAAAATAGTATAATAGTGTTGAAAATCTAACAACTATACGAAAGATCGCCATTTTATATCAAAACATATCAATCTAAGTCTAACCCTAAAGATATATGCATGAATTCTTACCCATTGGTAACCTCTAACCTATATGCCTCACATGGTTTACATCAAATGGCTTAGTTTTATGAATTTTTTTTTAAACCTATTCGATTTGCTTTAAAATATTTTATCTTTCAAAAATTTTGATCGAAATATTTTTTTTTCATTTTTTAATTAAAATTTCACATTTAATTACGGTTCAGACTTCATGGTCAAAGTCTGCGACTGTTTATGGTATTTTAGAACATAATCAACCTTACATGCTTAAAATTTATGAAAGTTTCGGAAATTTTAATTTATAAAGTTCATATTTTAGATAATCTTATTTTCTTTAGAAGAAATTGCATTGAAAATATTTTTTATTATTTTCCTAATTTAAATCTAAGGTTTAATTACGGTTCAGACTTCATGGATGTCATGAACGAAGTCTACTGTGAGACTTCGTTCAAGAAGTTCCTACTGTGAGACTTCGTTCAAGAAGTCTACGAAGTCTACTGTGAGACTTCGTTCAAGAAGTCTACGAAGTCTACTGTGAGACTTCGTTCAAGAAGTCTACTTCGCGCGGAGGTTAAAACTGTTATTGCGGTTTCTGTTTTTTTGTTTGCAAATAAGAAGGTTAATGTAATTTCCATACTCCAAAGGTCTAGTTTTGCATTTGTTTCAATTTGGGGTCTAGTTTTGCATTAAAACTCAATTTTGGGTCTAGTTTTAGCAATTCTCCCTAACAATTTTCCCTACAATTACAATTAATAAAGTTCAATTTTTTTAATTATTATAATAAAGTAAGGTTCAAGCTTTAAGAAGCTGATACGTGGCATCCCTTATTTTGACATATCATTTTACTATTTATTTATTTTACCTCTTAATATCCTCATTCCTAAAAAAATAAATATAAATTACACATTTAAAATCAATTAATATAATTTGACCATACACATTTACAATATTAACTACTATCTATTAGACACAATTTAAACCATTATAAGTTATAATTTTATTTGTAACATATTAAACACATATTAAAATGAATTTTACTAAGAAAACATATTTGAACAGTGTTAAAGAGCAACAATGTTCTAATGGTTTTGATTTTTTTATAGATTATCTATATTTACTGAGTTTTTTTTTGATATGAGAGACATGAGAGAGGAGTTACTAGGTAAAAAATTATGTTTTTATTGTCTTTTGCTTTCAATTATATCTACTCAAATATTTGTTTTTTTAAAACTATATTCGATAAAAAGTATTTATTTGTTAAATAAAATGGGCTATTTAACCAAAAAAAAACTAAAAATTAAATTAAAGGAAAAAATATGAAGTTGAATAAATGACAAAAAACCCAACATTTTTTACCGTAATTATTTTCAACCAATATATCAACATTTTGATAAACATAACCAAAATAACCGGTTTCATAAAATAATTGTGGAATGGTTCTATCAAGTCTATATCTAATTGTAGTATAAATTAATTTAACACACTGTTATATACTTTAATAAATGAGAAAATTCCAAATATTAAAAAAGATATTTTAATAGGTTTAATAAGTTTAAAAGAAAAAATGTAAGAAAGTCTAATTTACATCTAAAAAAATAGAATTCTTTTTAAAAAACCAACGATCAAATTCATCTTATCACATAATCCATGCAACGCGTGACGACCTACCTAGTTTATAATACAGTACAAGAGAAGGAGAGAAAAATATAAAATTTCCTAAGCGCCAAGATGGAAATCTTCCAGAAGCCCTAAAGTGAGAAAATGGAAGTTTTCCGAAAGAGATAAGTTATGGACTACTTGGGCTTGTTATGGACTTCAAATACTTGTTTGAAAGTTCTGCCAACCGATCGGTTCTCATTTTCACCAATCGGTTGAGAGTCCTTCTTCAACTGGTCGGTTCTGAGTGACTACCGATCGGTTGAATGGCCATAACTTTTGATCGCACCTTTAGATTTCCTTCAAACCACTTGCAAATGAAATCTAACATCCTCTTATATCTTGTATCCTAATATGAAGAAGATACAAATTCTTCCATAGGAGGCCAAACTTGTGAGGCTTCTACCTGATTTGCATCTCCATTTATCTGAAACGATCGAGAAACTCTCAGTTTTCTCCAAAACTTTTCAAAACCTGTCAAGACTCAAGAAAACACTAAAAACACTAATAACAACCTTTAACTTAATAAAAGACTCAAAATATATATCAAAACAATAGTTAAAAACCAGTAAAATAGGGGTTAACATATTCCCCATACTCGAATCTTTGCTTGTCCTCAAGCAAGAACAACAAAAACTCGAACCTAGAGAAATAGTTTGTGAGTTCACAAATCTTTGGGAACAATAGTTACAACAGGTCTTCCTTCTGCGAACTACATCAAAACCAAGTCAGAGCAAAACCTACTTTTTGTTCTTAATCATGAACTTATCAATATCCCATACTCTAAATCCCGAGATCACAAGGAACTCTCGAAGTCAATGAACTTAATCTTTTAACATTCAATTAGAAAGTGCGTGCACTCTCAGAAAGGGGATATCAGACATGCTATTGTCTTGGTAAAGGAAGTGTTTAGGGTGAGTCAAGTGTTTATGGTTTATCCTAACAATCTAGGATGCAAATCATTATGCATAATCATAGTGAGATACAGACCAATTGATGCATAGATAACTTTCCTTTCACTACGACTACTTAATATATCTCAAAACCTGATGAAATCCCAAAGAAATACTATGAAACTCCCTTGATGTTTTCTTTTCAATGAAACTTAAGACTTTTTCCGATTCCTTCTTCCTCCTTTCCTTTTCTTTTCTTTTTCTTTTTTTCCCTATTTGTTTTCTTTCTTTCTCTTTTCTCTCTTTTTTTTTTTAATTATTATTAGAGGAAAGGTGAAACCGGTTCTGTCATACAAAATCAAGCATCAAACGATATTCCCAACATTCTCTAGCAAGCCCTAAAAATATATCAACAAGACTTAATCTTACAGAAGCTTACTAACAATCCCCAAATCATACGTTTAACATTCCTAATCCTAGTGAAAGGTTAGCTATATCGGGCCATATACTCCATAGTTTATGCACATGAATGCACATATGGCGATGATCAAAATAATGCATGGGGTTTGAACAAAATTTAGAGTACAGGGTGTGGTGCTAGACTAAAGATGAGCCTAACTATCTGAAGGTCAAAAAAGAGTGGTAAAAACAAGGCACCTACGAATATCTATCCATAGCATGATTACCAGGCTCCTAAGTGAGATAAATTAAGTCCAAGTTCGATGTTCTACTAGATAAGACTAAGTTCAAATCATTCAAGTTTCAATGTGATAGGGACTTTCCTGGATATTGTGTCTGCTCATGGTTGTTCCAAATTTCTGCTCTACTTCTGACGCAATACCGAATAGGTTGTTGAAAGGTCGTCCCAAACCAAGTCCCTCGAAAAAGCTCATAATCCCTTAAATTTACTGTAAAAGACTCAATTAAAATGTTTGAAAATTTTCATCTAGTGACCATACAATGGTATATCTATACCCTCCTCCAAACTTGAATTACACCGTGTCGGTATAAAAAAAATGAAGGATGGCGGGTGAAAATTTTCAAAGGAAAGAAACTAGCAAAAAAAATGAAAAATGTATATATAATACAAAGATAAGGCGTTCGGAATGAATTCCCAACCAATCGGTGCATAAATGCAACCGATCGGTTTTATATCATACCTCAAACCGATGAGTGAAACCTAAGCACCGATCGGTTGTTGCCGCAATGGCTCACTCGTCTGAGCAAAAATTCTAGCCTGCCTGGCACTTGGTGAGCTCCATTTTGGGGTTTGACTGTTGCTTTATCTATCGTGTTTTTGTCATCTTTCGTCTAAGGTTTTAGCGTTGTTTTTGAATTCATTACGTCTTTTTAGCATATTTTAGTGTCGTTTTGGGTCGAGTCTTGAGTTTTCTGTAAGTTACGGGACGTAATGCAAAAATGTGAAGTTTTTGCATAATTTTTGGGACGATTGCGGAACAGTGCTAGACATAAAGGAGAACAACCGATCGATCCACAGCAGGATCGATCGATTAAAACCCACAGACAAAGAAAGAGAGAAGAGGCCGATCGATCCACACCAAGATCGATCCACACTAGGATCGATCGATCAGAACCCAAAGTCAAAGAAAGAGAGAAGAGACCGACATATCCACACCAGGATCGATCGATAAGAATCCACGGACGAGAAGAGACAGAAGAGATAGATCAATCCACACAAAGATCATTCGATCGAAATCCATGGATGACAAAAGGAAGAAGAGATCGATCGGTCCACACCAGGATCGATCGATCAGAACCCACATATGAGTACCAGAGGAAGAGATTTATCAGTCCAAATAAGGATCGACCGATCCAATTGTGCGACTGATTTTTTTATTTTTTATTTTTATTTTCTTTTTGCAAAGGGTATAAAAATCCTAAGACCTATCTTTTATTTGGGACACATCTTTTTCTATTTTCTGGAGAGACTTCCACCATTGTAAGTTTTTTCCTTTATTCTATGACTAGTGATCAGTAGTCCTCGTAGGATCCTTGAGTATGGTAGATTAGGGTAGATCTAGGTTGATCCATGATGCTTAAGGTTTAGATTTATTTATTATCCTTGTTCATTAAGTGTTCTTAAAGCTAGATTAGCATTGAGCATGTTAGTCAAGATCATAAGTAGATTCAAGTCCAGAAAATGTTTGTGAAAAATGCTTGAATGAACTAGTGAATGCTTAGTGTGCCTAGCCTATGAAAATAGATGATTATAGTGCTAGGTTGTTAGTTAGACTTATTATTAAGGCTTATTGATTTCCAAACTGCAAACGAGAGTTTATGACAATTAGGTGATTAGTAAAGAGATTAGTATCATGGAAGTGAAATAGTCTAGTTTAGTGCTCTAAGACCTAAGGATTGGCATTGGTAGTTTGAATAGTATCATGGATTAGCTTCAATTTGCTTTCATCAATTGCCTTACCCAAGGATTCGTTTGTTTAGTATCGTTTAAGAACCATTTAGTCTTAATTATTACTTTCCCGCTTGTTTGAGATTCGAATTTGTGTAGCCTTCTATATTTTTTAGCATTTGCTTTGGTTAGTTTCAATGCTGGTTCCTTTTTAGTTTTAGTTTGGGTTGCTATGCTTCTTGCTTCTTTAGTTTGATTATCTTAGGTTGCTTCTTTAGCTGTCTCCACATATGAGAAGATTATGTCCTAGTTTCTATGCTTAATATATCTCAGCATATGTATCATAACATGTCCTATCATCTACACAACTCAAACATCAAAAATATCCTAACAATCTCCACCTAAATGGCTGAGTTGTAGCTCACACGATTTAGCATCTTCAGGATAATCCTATATCATATAGGCGAAGAGACAATAGAGATGGTCAGCTAGTTCACGCAGATCCACTGAACCAGAGTTGGAGCAGTGCGAATGTAATGCGAGGTTACTTCTGACGGAGGCTGTATTTACTTCTCGATTTCGAATCATGCATTCTATTATGGTGAAGATCAAGTCCATTTATTTGAAGTTGTTAAGGTAAAGGCATTGGTTCCTCTTACTCCATAGGCTATAGAACAAGAAACCCCTTCCATCCCCAACCTTTCATATGATCCACAAAAAAGAGATCTCTTACGCTCAAAATTTTGTTTACGTGCGAAGAATGCATTTTTTTTTGTTTTAGTATCCAGAAGTTGATTAGACTCTTTGATAAGATCTGGTTATTGTACCAAAGCTACCCAAATGGAGCAAGCTTTGAAGAAGAGTAACTAAATGAGCTTGAATACACTTGTTTTATTATAGTAGTTAAAATCTCTTAGGCCCGAACACTTCAAGAAAACAGCGTATAACCGACGGTCAAATCCGTCGGTAATCCATCGGTTTAGGCCTAAACCGACGGATTACCGACGAATGTATTTCGTCGGTCCTATGTCGTCGGTTTTAATTTGCCGTCGGTTTTAACAAACGGAAAACCGACGGTGCAAAACCGACGGTTTTACCGACGGTTTACCGACGGCGTGTGGTGGTCGGTAAACCCGTCGGTAATTTACGGCGGACTTTGCGACGGACGACCGTCGCAAAAAACCGACGGATGGTACCGAAGGCATACCGACGGGTATATCCGTAGCAAATTACAGACGGAAAAACCGACGGGTATATCCGTAGCAAAAAACCGACGTACAAACCGACGGTTGTTTACCAACGGTAAAAAGCGACGGGTAAAACCGTCGGTTTTTTTAAAAAGCCACGGACAAGCTGTCGGTTTTTATAGAAAAGCAACGGAAAACCGACGGCAATTCCGTCGGTATTTGTGAAAAGCAACGGG
This sequence comes from Crucihimalaya himalaica, assembly GCA_004349715.1. Classification (NCBI taxonomy): domain Eukaryota; kingdom Viridiplantae; phylum Streptophyta; class Magnoliopsida; order Brassicales; family Brassicaceae; genus Crucihimalaya; species Crucihimalaya himalaica. Next base: position 74,464 of record SMJT01000042.1, on the reverse strand, counting down.
AAACCGACGGCAAACCGACGGAATATTTAATAATTAATTAAATTTTTTTATTTTTTTATTTCTGATTTTAGATTAATGTTATTATTAATATAATTTGAATTGTAAAATTATTTAAATTATTAATAAAATCGATATTAAAAATAAATTATATTAAAAATATAATTTAAATATTCAACATTAAAAAGAAAATTAATAAAAACCAAATTTAAATATTCAAGTTTAAGAAAGAAATAAAAGAAAAATAGAAAAATGATGTCTACGGGTTTCTCAGAAAGCCGCCTCTCTCGGCCATGAAGCGGTCCATCTCTTCAAGCTTCCTCTTTGTTTCCCTCCGCTCTTCTTCCATCTCTTCGGCTCTTCTCCGGTTTTCAGCCCTTTCCTCTTCCATTTGTTGCTCCAAAAGCGTAATCCGAGCTTCTTTCTCCTTGAGCTCCTCCGCGAGCGAAGGATAGGTGAATGATTGAGAAGATGACGAAGACCGACCAAGGGATCTAACTTTTTGGGTTAGATTTCCTAACCCAAAGACACGACCCTTGGTCTTCGGAGTTTCCTGCAATTTAAAACAAAATTAGTAATTAAGAAATAAGAAATAAATCAGAAAATAAAAATTAAATTAACGAGTAACGTACCTCAAGAAAGATTTGGTTGATCACATCCGGAGAGAGATCAATAGAGTTTGATCCTTGAGACATCGGGGTTTCTTCAACTCTCTTCGACGAAGTCCCGAACACTTCCTCGCCACACCGTCCTGAATTTCGTTAGTTTGTCGGTTGGTGTGCGTATACTCCATCAACTTTAAATGATGAGGATGCACACCATCCCGAACAAACTAAATAATACAAACACCATTAGTTAATAAATATTAGTTAATAAATATTAATAAAGAAAAAAAACATTGAAAACAAATTTAAAAACCAAATAAAATTTCAGAATTTTATATTTAAAATTAAAACAACTTTTTAATATCATTACTAAATCTAACAAGTGCAATATCTAACAATTTTAACAATTTATTAATACATTAACAATTACTAAAAATTATTAAATCTAACAATTACTAAATTACTAAAAATTACTAAATCTAACAAATTACTAATCTAACAATTACTAAATCTAACAATTTTAACAATTTATTAATACATAACAATTACTAAAAATTAATAATTTTAACAATTTTAACAATTACTAAATTACTAAAAATTATTAAATCTAACAATTACAAAATTACTAAAAATTATTAAATCTAACAATTACTAAATTACTAAAAATTACTAATCTAACAATTCTAACTATTACTAAATCTAACAAAATATTAATCTAACAATTACTAAATCTAACAAATTTAACAATTTATTAATACATAACAATTACTAAAAATAAATTAAACTAACAATTCTAACAATTACTAAATCTAACAACTTTACATACAATAATCTAACAACATATATACCATTTCCAATCTAACTTACTCATAGCAAATCTACAAATCTACAAATCTAACAATTCTCACAAACCAAGATCAATTCAAAATCAATATCTAACAACTTTACAATGTAATTTTAATGAGAAACTTACATTTGAGATAGAGAGATTAGATGATGGAGTTTAAGTCGCCGGAACACGAATCGGTTGAGAGAGAATTTGAGAAAAAACTTTGAGAAAAACGTAAAGAATGAGAGGAAGAAGAAGAGTTCTTCGATTTTATCGGTCGGTTTCATTAAATTCGATGAAAAAACCGCGTTTTCCAATTTTTTCGCGAAATTTTAGGCGGTCAAACCCCTAATCCGTCGGTTTTTTTTCAAAAACCGACGGAATTAAAAAAAATTCTGCATGCGATGCTATTGGCTGGTCAGCTCGTACCTTTCGAGGATTACCGACGGCAAAACCGACGGATTTGAAGAACAGGCCGTCGGTTTTCTAAAAATACCGACGGAAAATGCCGTCGGTTTCTTTTAAAAAAGCGACGGAAAACCGACGGATAACTGACGGACGTATGATTTTAGGGTCTATTTAGGGTATGTTTAGGGTTTAGGGTTAGAGAATATGAATAGCATTGTTTTAACACTCTAACTATTGATATGAATACCTCTATCCACTTATATTAACAATGTATTCCTATTTCATAATCAAAACACATTATTACATAAACTTATTTATAACTTACATATACTTTCATATACTAACTTTCTCATTTCATAACAAGTTTTAGATAACTTGAAATTTGATCATTTTGGAAATGTTAATGGCTAAAGCAATGTTAAAAATGCATAGTAGGAGACAAATAACATATGATTTAGGAGTTTCGATTCAAAAGACTTTAAAAATTTTAAGTTGCGTCGGTTTGCCGTCGGAATTATATTAAAAACAGACGGAAAACCGACGGGTTTTTCAAATAATATAGCAAATGTGGGGTCTTTGTAGGACACACGGTCGGAAATGGGTGTCTACCGTCGGTTTTTGTTACCAAAACCGACGGAAAACCGACGGGTTTAACGGTTATTTCAAATAATATTAAATTCCGTCGGTTTTGGTAACAAAAACCGACGGAAAACCGACGGAATTTAATATTATTATGTTTTCCTTAATCTAGAATGTTTTTCTTTAATCTATAACACGCTTTGTTTAATTAATGTTTTCCTTAATCTAAAATACATTTTGGTTAATTATTTTTTTCCTTAATCTAAAATACATTTTTTTCATTATTTAGATTATTTTTTCCTTAATCATTATTTTTTCCTTAATCTAACAATTATGTTTTGAAATAACGAAAATGTTAATAAACTTTAAATTTCTTTTTTTAACGATTTAAAATCATTAATGACTTAAAATTTTATATTTTTAAAGATTTTGAAAAAAATACATTATAATGTGTATATTACATTGTAAATATTCAAATAAAAAAACTAATCAGAGTTAGAAGAGTAATCAGAAGGAATTGAATCAGAATCATCGTCAAATTCATCATGACTCTCTTCAGATTCGTCATCAATTCTATCATCGGTGTAAGGAGTGAAGTCAACCGCGAGGGTAACTTCAAGGGAATGCTCAACAGGGGCCATAAATCCACTTCCGCTTGGTTGCAAAGGATCGTGATCAGGAACTCCATATAACCTTCCTCTTGGATGTACATGCGTTACGGTAAGCCAAGGGTCTGCCGTGTTTGTGACCCGTGGATAGGGAATGTAGCATACCTGTATTAGATATAATTGTAATTGATATAAATTAATAAAGAAAACAGTGCAAATAAAACGTACTATAAACGAGATCTTTATATATACCTGATCTGCTTGTGAACCAAGGATGAAAGGATCATACTTATTCAATCTTCGGCGAGAATTGACCGATGTAACTCCGAATTTGTCGAAACGAAGACCACGACCAATAAATGGATCGTACCAATCGCAGAGGAACACAATGCATCTTAAGTTAACCATGCCGGGATAGCGAACTTCTAATATCTCTCTAAGAACACCATAATACACGACATCTCCGCTTTGAGAAGAGATGCCGTGATCCACCGTTCGCCGCGTTGATTCCTCTTCTTGAATCCGAAATGCGTATCCCCTCGTGCAATATCTTGGATAAGACTTCACAACGTAGTTAGGGCCGTTGACAAACTCGACTAACCATGTTGGAAATGATTGACCTTTGGAAATCTCATCGGAAACCTGGGGAAAATATATATTTTTTAAATTAATTAACATCATTTGAAGAAAAAATTTTATGGAAATATTTATAGTATTTAATTAATATTGCTTATAACACTTACGTAATATTTGAGCCAAGACGCAAAATCTCCTTGTTTTACCTCTTCAAGTTGTTCTTCACTATAATCTGAGTAATATGAGCGGAGTATCGCCATGTAAATCCTAAATCAAATAGTTAAAAAATGTTATAAATAATTTACTATTTAATAAATTTAAATCATAAATATAATTATTACGTACCTTTCGTACTCTAGAATGTCCTCACAATTGTTGAGAATATACATATGCAAATGCGTATACTCTTGCTCCGTTAGTTTTCGAGACTTCCCTTTTCCACTTAAGCGGCCAATTTGTGTGAACAAATTAGGAACATACACAGGATAACTTGGTCGCTCTCCTCCATCATCATGTCGAGAAGCTCGACGACTCTTCGTTCGAACCTCAGATGGGAAATAATATTCGGCAAAATTTGAAGCTTCTTCGTTGATGCTCTGTGCCACAATTGATCCTTCAACCTTGCTTAAATTTTTGACCTTCTTTTTCAAATGATACATATACCGCTCAAAAGGATACATCCACCGATATTGAACTGGACCACCTAATGCTGCTTCTTGCGGGAGGTGAATTGGTAGATGTTCCATGACATCGAAAAAAGACGGTGGAAATATCTTCTCAAGATTACATAAGATCATGGGGATATTTGTTTCCAAATTGCGGATACCGTCAACTGTTAACGATCTCGAACAAATATCTCGAAAGAAAGCACCAACTCCTGCAAATATTTTTAAAATCAATAAATTAAATATTTGAATATAGGTATATATATAAAATAAATTATATTATTAAATTATAAAATTTACCTGCAATAGCTTCGTGAACATTATCTGGGAGAAGATGTGCAAAAGCAAATGGAAGGAGACGTTGCATCACAACGTGACAATCATGACTCTTCATTCCAATAAACTTCCCTTCTCCAATGTCTACGCAATTACGCAAATTTGATGCGTAACCATCAGGGAACTTAACGTTCTGGATAATCCACTCGAAAAACGTTTCTTTAGAAGGCGCATTTAATCGATACACAGGAATCGGACATTTCCCATTACGCATTACTTCAAGCTCTGGGCGAGAGCAAATATCCGCCAAGTCTAATCTAGACTTTAAATTGTCCTTTGTCTTCCCTTGGACGTTTAGGACAGTGTTCATAATGTTGTCAAAGAAATTTTTCTCAATGTGCATGACATCAAGATTGTGCCTCAACAATTGGTCTTTCCAATACGGCAAATCCCAAAAAATACTCTTCTTATGCCAATTATGATTCGTTCCAGCACCGTCAACAGGATAATGCCCATTACCACCCACGTCACGAGTCCTTGGTGCTCCAAAATCTCTCAACTGCATCAAAATATCTGAACCACTTACTTCGGGAGGTGGACCATCAAAAACTCTCGTATTCTTCTTAAACAGATTCCTCGTACGACGATAAGGATGGTCGGAGGGTAAAAATCTTCTGTGACAATCAAACCAACATGTCTTTCGCCCATGCCTTAATTGGAATGCATCTGTGTTATCTTGACAATATGGACATGATAAACGTCCATGAGTTGTCCACCCAGATAACATACCAAGTGCTGGAAAATCGCTTATAGTCCACATAAGTACCCCACGCATCTGGAAATTTTGTTGGGTCGATACATCAAATGCTTCAACACCGTGTTCCCATAACATGTTGAGCTCATAAATCAATGGCTGGAGAAACACGTCAAGTGATCTCTTTGGATGTTCTGGTCCAGGAACTAGAACAGTGAGAAACAGAAACTCCCGACGCATACACAACGATGGCGGCAAGTTGTATGGTGTTACGATGACTGGCCACAACGAATATTTTCTTCCATGCTTTCCAAACGGATTAAAACCATCTGTAGATAATCCAAGGTATACATTCCTTCGCTCATATGCAAAATCAGGATATACTCTCTGAAAATGTTTCCATGCTTCTGCATCTGAAGGATGTGTAATCTCTTCTTCTCTTCTGTGCTCTGCATGCCATCTCATTGCCTCTGCCGTCCGCTCAGATTGATATAACCTCTTCAACCTGTCTGTTAACGGTAAATACCACATCCTCTTATATGGTACCCGAACTCGCCCACTAGTTTCTTGAAATCTTGGTTTCCTACACCATTTACACCGTATGCGGTTTTCATCCTCTCTCCAATATATCATACAGTTGTCGATGCAAACATCAATCGTCTGATATGGTAAACCAAGACCAACAACTAATTTTTGAATCTCGTAATATGATGCCGGAAACAGATTACCCTCAGGCAAAATATCTTTAACAAAATCGGCTATCGCATCTACACAATCTTCTGCCAAATTAAAATACGTCTTTATGGTCATCAATCGACTAGCAGAAGATAAAGGCGAGTGACCGTCTCTGCATCCACTGTATAGAGATTGTGTTGCAGCATCTAACATATCAAAAAACTGTCGGGCTTCTAAATTTGGTTCTTCTGCCCTTTCTAAAGAAGGTCCCGCCTCTTGCGCTATATTTTCTCTATACGCATCATTAACTATTTGAACAGTACCAACACCATAATCTACTTCCGTTCTATGTTCCTCTACCCTATCCGCAATATAAGGTTCTCTAGAACTACTAGAAGCAGGTAGTTCCCCATGGAGATACCAAACCTTATAACCAGGAGTAAATCCGTAGCGATACAAGTGATTCCATACCAAATCAATCCTAACATTACGCGAATTGTGGCATACAGAACATGGACATTTCAACTTACGGGTTTGTTGCGCGGATGGTTGCTTACATGCCAATTCCATGAATTCTACTACACCTCGTGCATAATCATCTTTTTATAAGTTCGACTCCGGATCCATCATTGGCTCGTCCATCCACGATCAAAAATAATTTGAAGACATGACTTTGATTTTTTTGGAATTTTTTTGCAATATAAGGGGAATGAGATTGATCGATGTTGGAGAAAATGAGCGTGGTTTCATATATATAATGCGCGTGTCCGTCGGTTTTTCGTCGGTTTACTGACCGACGGCACGGTGACCGTCGGTTTTATGTCGGTGATCGTCGGTTTATGTCGGTGATCGTCGGTTTTTGTCGGTGTTCAATTTTAAACCCGTCGGTTTTCCGTCGATTTACTTACTTTTTACCGACGGTCACCTTGCCCGTCGGTTTTTGTCGGTGTTCGTCGGTTTTTGTCGGTGCCCGTCGGTTTGCCGTCGGTTGTTTTTTTTTTTTAACCGACGGGTTACAATCCGTCGGTTTTTACTGACGAATTACCGACGGGTACCGACGACCACGTTGCCGTCGGTTTGCCGTGAGTAATCCGTCGGTAAAAACCGACGGATTGAGGTGCCGTCGGTTTGCCCGTCGGTTTCCCCTGTGTTTTCTTGTAGTGGAACGACCTTCCTCTTTCGACAATGTGATAGTGGACAAGGTAACTCTTGCTGAGTGATGACCCTTTAGTGAGCTTAACAGAGAAAGAAGCTATAGACAGAATGTATAAAAGATATACATTTCAACAAGAAAATATACATTTCAACCAGAAGATATATTGTAATATATATATATATATGTGTACAAGAAATACATTTCTTTGGAAAGACAAAGGTACTACAATATAAAATGGTTATAGCTCAGAGATGACCGAGTTGGAAGCTGTAAACTTCCATGTATGAGAGATAAGCATGCCCAGAAGACATCTTTTCATTGGATTATACAAATGATTAATTAATTTAGCCCATGTAGATGCCATTTGGTATGTCTTGTATATATATATATTTGTATTTAGTTATTGGACCAATTCTCTGTTCAATTTACTAAGACCTTGTTTAAAAGAAACCCATAAAAGGCGATATTTATAGTAAATTCAAGTCAATGTAATGTTTTCATTTTCATATTATAAAGAACTCATTATTATCAGATATTTCCTGGACCACCAAAAAAAATTATCTGGCTGCCACGATCATGCAAGGATAACTCTTGATAGCCTCGAATATTGTCCGAATAGTCTTCGATATAGTCCACACTGCGGTCTATGTTATATCTACCGTCGAGTACGGATATCTGTTTGATATATGCATCGTAACGTGTGTCCAGATGATAGGGGAAATATCCATATCCCATTTGAGGACTTGGCAGTGATGCGCTGTACACTTCTCCACCCCACTCCACCAAATTTCCGAAGCTTTGTTGAAACCTACTCGACGGCCAAAATCCAACTTCTTCTGCATTATCATCAAATTGAAACCACCAATTTCCATTTACTTGGTCCTGTTACCAGAAAAAAATATGTAACTTCTCACATTACATTTATGTTTAGTCGAACTTTCTAACCGAGTAAACTGTTTAAATGGTTAGTCTTACTCCTAATTATTCAAACCCTAATTTTCTTTTTCACAATTATATAAATAGTAGTGTATAAATACTTGTCAGCAAATAGTATATTATTTTTGATAAAAACGAAAAATTTATATAAAGGCAAAAAAGCGTAGTATAAGAAAGAGGAAAACCTTGACTATACCGAAGATTGAATAGTAATTTGCCCCACCAGGAATAGATATTGGCGACATTGCCGTACCAAGTGGAAGATCTTGACGAACGAGTATCATCCCAACGTCGCAGTCGTGATTATAACATGATTTTCCACCTGCCTGTCTCATCATTATATATCTTTAAATTAGTCTCATTATTTCATACCTATATTCAAAAATATAATGATAATTTGAAAGAGAATTTACTAGTATGATGTGACCCACTCACATTTGTATAGACGAAAGTCCGAGGTTGGTTGTCCTTGTACAATACTGGATTTACCTGAATTAGTATTATTTTTAGATTATTTGTTAAACAATTAAATACATGATTTTAAATATATTAAAATGAATTAAGTAAAATAGAACTAAGTGACTTACAGTCAAACCGGTTTGAAGGAAATCACTGCCAATCTGAATGTGAAGTCGAGAAGCACTGTATTGGGTTGGTTGAACCTTGGGCGCGGTTATACAAAGTTGCATTGTTGCACCATTGAACTGCTTTCCTATGTTCTTCGTCCGAGCCACTGCATACTAATCCCATTTAATTTCATTCAATAACCAAGAATATTATCATTATAAGTATATAAAAATGTTATTCAATAATCTTGGTTTTTGAGAAAAAGAAGCAACTTACATGATTTTGGTAGTTATGAACAACATTATTAGGATCATAAGTGGTAGTGTTCCAAGAGCCACGGGGTTTATGATTATCGCCAAATGAGTCTAGTCTCAAAAGATCATTTTTGGTGACTCTTCGTATGGGGACCGTACCAATGGGGCAACCCACACCATTCTCCCATAAGTAGCCAAATCCAGTATTTTTTGTCTTTTTTTCTCTCATTCCTTTCCATGTTGGACGCATCTAAGACATGTCGAACACCAAAAACATATTACTGTCCTTTTCTTTTTATGTGTTTTCAAAGAATATATGTATATAGAGCTGATCCGAAATTATACCTTGTAATGGTATGTGTGATTTTTCATAGAAGGATGATCAAATGCTGGTTGCTTGAAGAAATCCACACACCCATATCTTTCTCCATCTATAGTCTATTCTTTGCAACCATATATATTACCTAATTGTATAATATAAAGAGAACAATAGCAAGACTGTAAAAATATATATAAAAAAATCACCTTGATGATCTTGACAGCGGGTTTGTTGATAGTCTTTAGTCTTTTTTCGATTTCTAAATCTTCAAATTTAGAAAAGCTCTTGGCTTCGACGAAGTCATTGTTATGGCTTATACCAAAGATGCAACAGATTAAGAACACCCATATCACTGGCACTTCCATTTTTATCAACAATAGGGAGAAAGAAAGAGATAGAAAGAGAAAGAGCTGATTGATTTTGAAGGACGAAAGATAAAGGTTTAATATATAGTATACGGTCAAGGGTGCTGATTAAGGAATAAAACATTATGTTCTTACCAAATTCCAGACCATTGACCAAAAAGATTTTTGGAAAGACTTATAAGCTAATAAATTAATCAGGTAACATTAAATGAAATAGATTCAACGGATTTTACTAATTCCGGAGAGACTAATTTGGACAACAATTCATGAAAGATTTATATGTTAATATATTAATCAATCAATTTTTTTTTGGTAAATCACAACAGTAAATAAAATAAAAACTAAAGCCCTATTACACACAAACTTTTCTTAGGCTCGCAGGCCCAGTCACATCATCCAGCATAATTGAAGCAACGACATCCTATGCAAAATCAAAAGCATGAAAACCAAGCAGTAAAGAAAATGCATAGTTTGCTAACACATCTACTAGACGATTAGCCTCCCAATATATATGAGAAACTCGGCCTATCTAGTCCTTTGATAAAAAGTCATGGCACAATCGCACCAGAAAAAAATAAGGGATGAGACTCTCCTATCCCTTTCTTGGGAAAGTCCACCACTATTTCTGAATCCACTTCCAACTCCAATTTCATCACTCGCCTTTCCCAATAAATGTATAGACCATAGTATTAGAAATACTATCCCCTATATACTATTTGAAAATATCGAGAGAGAGAGACATAATATAAGGACTTTTTTTTTGATAATTAACTAGATATAAAAGTACTCAAAATTTAGTCTCCCATATAATGTCACAAAATGTACATCATAAATGTGACATCATTATAGGAGAAATCATCGTGATCACCACAACATTATACGGTCATAGTTCAAGAGTCAAAACGCTTCGTTTTAATAAAAGAAGTTTCTCTCTCGACCCTTGTCGCCCTAGCACCTCTAAAACAATCAAGCTCGGCGAGGCTACTCCAGTGGTCGGTGCTTTTGTCTGGTGCCGTGAGTGATCTCCTCCCCTCCCCTGCTACAGTTCCCACTAGTTTATGTCACCGAAAAATCTGTTCTTGAGAAGGGATGTGTCTCCTTTCTAGCTGCGCAGTGGTGAGTTCGACGGCGACGCAACGAAGCTCAAGCTAGTGGTCTCGGCCGAAGTTTCTCTGCGCTCTGAGGACGACACGTAGAGGACTAGAATCATTCTCTCACCAGTTACACTTGACTGCATCAAAAAATCGCCCACCATCTCCTTCTACTTTCTCTTTTCTCATCACAAGACACTACAAGAAAACATGTCATAACCGACAGGCAAAACCATAGGTAACCCGTCGGTTTAGGCCGTAACCGACGAGACACGTCCTTCGGTCATATATCGTCGGTTTTCTATTGCCGTCCGTTAGAATGAACGGTAAACCGACAGGTCCTAAACAGACAGGTTTACCGACGGGAAACGGTGGTCGGTCAAATCGTCGGTATGCCGTCGGGAAAGCCGACATGACGTAACCGTACCGACGGGAAAGCCGACAAGACATAACTGTACCGACGGGACGATACCGACGAGAACATTCGTTGCAAATAACCGACGTGACATAACTGACAGGTATACTGACGAAAAAACCGACGGAATGTAACCGACAAGTATAAGGACGGGACATAAACGACGGTTTAACCGACGGGAAAACGATAAACAAACCGACGGCAAACCTCAAGCTTCCTCTTTGTTTCCCTCCGCTTTCGGCTCTTCTCCGGTTTTGGGTCCTTTCCTCTTCCATTTGTTGCTCCAAAACCGCTATACGAGCCTCCTTCTCCTTGAGCTCCTCCGCGACCGAAGGATTAATGTATGATTGGGAAGACGACGATGACCGACCAAGACATGACCCTTGGTCTTCGGAGTTTCCTACAATTTAAAACAAAATTAGTAATTAAGAAATAAGAAATAAATCAGAAAATAAATTTAAATAAACGATTTACCTCATAAAAGATTTGGTTGATCACATCCGGAGGGAGATCATTAGTATTTGATCCTTGATACATCACGGTTTCCTCAATTCTCTTCTACGAACTCCCGAAAACATCCTTCGCCACACAATCCTGAATTTCTTTAGTTTCTCGGTTGGTGTGCGTATACTCCATCAATTTTAAATGGTGATGACGCACACCATCCCGAACAAACTAATTAATACACAAACACCATTAGTTAATAAATATTAGTTAGAGAAAACATTGAAAACAAATTGAAAAACTTACAAGTTCTTGCTCGCGGGACTTGTAACTCTTTGCATCCGAGTTGTGAGTTGCAATTCCTTTCCCACCTCTGTTGCTCAACCAGTTCTCGGAGTTCTTCTTCGATAGTGCTTTTGTATCCTCTTGCTCCAAGTAAATCTTAAGGCCATCGAAGACTCTCGGGTTCACGTACTTCGGCGTCTTCTCTTTTCGCCCAACATTGCTGCCACTCGTTGATTGTCCTCTTATATAGTTCATTCGCGAGAGAATTGAACTCTTTACGCACCTCGTAAGTGTGCTCGGGAGCCCATGTAAAATCTTGCTACAAATAAGAAAAACAATTGTTATAATATAATTAAATTATTGAAAAAATTCAAAAATCTCAAAAATAAAAAAACTTACAGCAAATTGTCTGAACCATAATTTTTTATCAGAATCTGGCATGGCCGAGTATTTTGGATATGGCTCCTTACATCATGCGCAAGATCGACTTCGTGATGCCGTTAGCCGTATATCCAAACCTAAAAACAAATATTTAAAAACATTAGTCAAGGATTAAAACAAAAACCACAATAAACTTCTAAATTATTAAAATACTTACCATGTCGAACCCTCGATAAAGTTGGGATCGAGTCGAGGCATATGGGTTCAACCCGGTTGCGATAAGAGTTCCTCGATACTCATTTCCATCGGTCCAACAAACGTATGGGACTCTGGGACATTAGAAGCAGTAGGAGTCGCCGAGGGGGAACAAACCGGGCGTTGTTGAGTCGAGCGGCCCGACTGCGACTGACTCTAACGATAAAAACCTTAATCCCTTAAATTACAAAACAAACATAAGTTAAAAATTAAACACATTAATCTTTTAAACATAAAAAAAACAAAGTAAAAATATGTATTTTTAGAACTTAAAATCTTTAATTCCATTTAAAATTTGGGAAATTTAGAAATGAATTCCTTAAATTTGGGAATTTTGGTATTTCAAAATTAGAAAAACTTTTTAAAATCCTTAAAAATCATAGAAAAAAAATTGTAAATCCAAATAATTAGAAAAAAAAATAAGTTAAAAATTAAACACATCAATCTTTTAAACTTAAAAAAGCTAAATAAAAATATGTATTTTAAGAACTTAAATCTTTAATGCTTTTAAAAAATATGGTAATTTTAGAAATTAATTCAATAGATAGTACAAAATTTGAGAATTTCAGAAATTATTTCCATAAATTTGGGAATTTTCATATTTAAAATTAGAACAACTTTTTAATATCAATAAAAATCATAAAACTGTTTGTACAACTAAGAAATCTTATTAAACATATTTATTTATTAAGAAATCTTATTAAACATATTTATTTAAATTAGTTAGATATTAGTATTTCTTAATTCCAAATAATTTGTTAATCCCTTAACAATTATTAAAACAAATTATGAAAAAATTCTCAATATATTGTAACAATTTAAAATATACTCTAACAACAAAACCAATTCAAAAATCCTATAGCTCTACAACAAATATCTAAATATCCAATAGATCTATAAAAATATAAAACAAGTGTGAAATGAGAGATTAAAGAGAAAACTTACATTTGTTTTAGGTGATGGAGAGATTGAGAAAATGGATTGAGTTAAGAAGAAGATTGAGCAAATCAACCGGAAGATTTAGAGATTGAGAGAGAGATTGAGAGAAACCGTCGTGACTGAATGAGGAAGAAGAAGAGTTGTCGATGTGTATTCGCAAAGGAATTTGGTTTAGGGATTTTGTGAACAATTGAACTTGAACTTTAACGCTTGTTTAAATTCATAGAATTTGCAAAGGAATTTGGAATTCTAGGTTTAGGCATAGATAGTTTTCGCAACGACAGTTGGTTTACTTTACATCTGTGTTTCAAGTTTGAAAGCGGAGCTTATTTCATTCCCGACAATTGATTTGATTTGATAATTCTGATTTGCCTGCAAGTTTCCCTAAGCCTAGCGTCTTCCTCCATTGATTTATATCCTTGATTTACTTGCTTTTGTCATTCTTGATTTCATCTATTTTGCTTAGCTTAGTTCTTATTTCTGAATCTATTGAGTGTCATCTTGAGTCTTTGTGGTTCGACCCCTAAAATACTATAGCGACTGCTTAGATACTTTTAGGGTATTAGTTTTGTTAGGCATAACAACAAACCAGCTGGTTTTTGGTAACTACAATCGCACCTACGGGAACTCCTCTTACCAGACTCCTCCACCTAAGTACAAGACAATAAGGTTGAAGCCATGCTCGAAACAGATTCTCGAGGGACAACAGAAGATGACAGTGGACTTCAATGGGAAGATGGATGCTATGTATATCAGACCTGAATGGAAAGATTGAGAATCTTAGCATCCATCACAAGATGCTGGAAACCAGATAGCTAAGACTTCAGCAACTGTAAAGGGAAAGACGGCTCAAGCGCACGTTAATGCAATCACCCTCATAGGTGATTCTGAGCCAGATACGTTAGTATCGATCGATACCACCCCAGGTATCGATCGATTACCATCCTGCAGAGCCGACGAAAACCAGAGCATCGATCGATACCATACTGGTATGATCGACACCCCTCACCGACTGAGCCAAAGACTGTGATAAAACCCGAGATTTGTCGAGGAGAGAGTCCACAGGCCAAGCCACCTTTCCCTCGACGTCCCAGAAAGTCTAAGCAGGAAATAGAAGAAGCCAGATGTATGGCAGTAATGGACAAAGTCCTGATTGAACTCCCTGTGACTGATGGAGTCGAGATATCACATCCACTGAAGATGTATGCTAAGAGGATGGTTACCAATGATGTGAGCCCTGAGGAAGCAGCATTGCTGACAAGAGAAATTAGTGCAATCCTCCTGAAAAAGACAGTCTCGAGGAAAGAGAGGAAGGTGAAAACCTCTGAACATGTCAGTGCCATAATTCAGAGTAGGGATTCCAGAGAAAGCTACCAGATCCAGGAAGCTTTGTGCTAGACTGTTCTATTCTAACTGGAGGGTTCCCCAAATCTCTCTGTGATCTCGGCTCTGGCATTAACCTGATGCCTCTCTCTGTTGCTGAACGCCTAGGGATGTCTACCTTCGTCCCAGCAAAGATGTCTCTCATTTTAGCTGACCAATCCAGAAGAATTCCAGAAGGTGTCTTAGAGGATGTTCCACTAATGATCGAAGGCTGTATGATTCCACAGACTTCGTGGTTTTGGACTATGTTGAGGAACCTCAGGATCCTCCTATTTTGGGAAGATCATTCTTGGCAACAGCTGGTGCCATCATTGATGTGAGAAAAAGACAGGTAGAGCTTGATTTGGGTGGTGCAGTCATGAACCTTGACATGGACAAGCTGAGGGAGGAGATCTACATAATAGGGTCAGACCTAATTCTGTAGAGATTTCCTTGGATGAGGGACAACCACAGAGGTTTCAGATGAGGGTAATGCTAGATATGCTCCAAAACTCGACCAGAGCCTAGGAGCATCGATGTCGATACCATAGAGGGTATCGATCGACACCGACTGCCACCTGCACCTCCTGATGAGCAGTTTGTTGTTGCATCTAAGCGAGCTGATTCACTTGGTGATTGGAGTGAGGACTGTCTTTTCAATCCTAGGTTCGTGGAGGAGTTTCCAATAAAGGCCAGCCTACTGGAGACTGATGCCTTTACATTAGAGGCAAGGATTTCAGAGCTTCACTGCAGAACAAGCAGTGAGATTCAAGTTTTGGACCCTACGCCGGTCAGCGTAGCACTATGTCCACCAGCTGAATCCAAGCCACGACATCCATCAACGCCTAACCTCACGCCAATACGTATCATCTCTACAGAATGAAGCAATACTACTTCAATCAAAACAGGATGTTATCAATCATATACCTCCATTCTCCTTCACGCTTAAGCAAGCCGCGAGACTCTCGTCGAGCGCTTGTTGCTTCTTTTGACAACTGTGCAGGAAAACGAAGTGTCCCACCCAATCTTCCAACCCGCCCTGCTGCTATTCCTCACTTCCTTGGTAGAAGGAACACACAGACAGTTCATTAACTCACGTTCATACTTACACACGCCGTTGGATGGGACGTTTGTCACAGAGAACACTCACCATTCTCGAGAAACCACCCGACACTTGAGCCCCGACACCGTCAAGCTAATGACATTTAAACAAGCGCTTAGTGGGAGGCAACCCACTGGTAGGTCTCTATTTTAGTTTTATTTTCATTTTTGTTTATGTGTCTTCACGTGGAGCAGGTTCAGATGACCAGCATCGATCGATACCATACTGGTATCCGATCGACACCATGGACGAGCAGAGAATGCAATTTATCATGATCCGAGTATCGATCGATACCAGCAATGGTATCGGTCGATACCAGCACGCACATGTATCTTCTTGCTTCTCATTCTTCCACTTGGTTCTTGTGATCTCTTTTACCAACTCTAGACGAGATAACACTGGGGACAGTGTTGTTTAAGTCTGGGGAGGTAGTTGCTAACAACGTGTTTGTTTTTCTTAGAGTCAGTTGTTTTTGTGTCAAAATTGTTTTATTGAGTCAAAATTGTCCTGGAGATTATGATCTTGTGTTTAAAATTACCGCGCTGACTTTGCCTCTGAGTGTCCATTGTTACAGAACAGTTTTCAGATCGACTAATGGAAAATTAAGGGCTGACCAGTTGACTAGGAAACACCCATGTTTCCAGTGGATTCATCAAAACCCGAGCCTAATTTTTGCACTTCATCAATGTGGTTAGTGTTTCCAGAACTTGATTCCTCGTTCATATCTGACAAAAGGAACCCATGTGTTTAAAGTGATGGTATTTCTCTCCCCTGTTTAAGTTTATACATAAGAGCATAAAGATGAGATGATTTTCTTCTGAGTAGAGGGCTAGGAAAATTTCAGTGATCCCTTTATTCTACTTGTGAAGGATGATCACACAAAGGTTGGAAGCGAGGTTAGGAAATTTTCCGTGATACCACTATTCGCCTACACCTTTGATACACAGAGAGGAAAGAACCGGGGATTCGGTGGCAAACACCATCATACTCGCGTCTCAGACCTTAATGTGTATATGCAGAGCTAAAAAGAAAAAAGAGAAAGAACATGATCAAAAATAAGTCTGGGGGAGAGAACAAATACCAAAAAGAGTGAAAATTTCGGGTAATTCTTTTGTCATGATATTGTTTGGGAAAGAATCTAATAAAGTTCTTGGACATTGATTACATCGATGAAACTGGCATGATGGTTTTTATGGATGAAGCTGTGTATCTATGTGTGGTCTGGGAAAGCTGCAAAGTCTACGGAGAAGTACATGGTGGTTAGATCTGGGACTGGTAAAGTAATGAGAAGATATTTAGGAAGAAGGATCATTGCAGTTTTTCAAGAACAAGTGAGTCTCCGCGTTTTCAAACTTCTTTCCCTGGTTTGGTTTTCTGTTTGCTTGAGGGCAAGCAAAGGTTAAGTCTGGGGGAGCTGATATATCATGGTTTTTACCCATTTAAGACCATGATAAAGTCCTTTTATCGAGTCTTTCTATTGTTTCCGTAGTCTTTTAGAGTCTTTTCAGGTTTTAGCATGTTTGGAGCTTAATTGGAGTTTTTAGAGCATTCTGGAGCTTTGTGGCATTCGTTGAAGACGTTCCCACCGATGGATTGAGCTCAAATTTTGGACACGAGATAGATCAATGGATTAGCTTTCATTTGAGGTGGTTTGAAGCTATTCCAAAAGTTATGCCAGTTTTCGTGAAGACAGTCCAGTCTGGCAAAACACCAGAAATGTCATGGTATCGACCGATACCAGCTGGTATCGATCGATCCGACTGCAGGAAGGGAAAACACGCGTTTTTTACAAGTTTTAAAGATCTGCAACTTGGCCAGAAGACTTTATTATTTACAAGAAAGCCCAGAACGTGTTTTAGACTTATAAATAGGGTTTCAGCCACCTGTTTAGGCTACGCTTCATTAGACGCTTATTCTATGCTTGATTTTACTTTAATTCTAGTTTTTGCTTTTGAGGGAGACAAGTCTGAAACTCTGTTCGGGAGAGAAGATTTTGAACCCTTTGTTATTTATTACTTTGATGATCTATTCAATCATGTTGTTTGCTTTCATTCTGCATGTCTGAGTAGATCCTTGTTAGGATTAGGGTTGCTTAAGGGTATTTGATGAATTGTTAGATCTGAATTGATTGTTAGGGAATAATCTATGAGTTTTTCACCTAGACTTGAGATTAATGCTATATTTTAGCCTCGCGAACTAAAATCTGATTTTAGGTTGTTGATTGGCACGGAAGTGTGATTGATTTGCCTGATCTAGTGTTTGGTGAGCAAAAGCCCTATCGCAGGAAATTTGGTTTAGGGATTTTGTGAACAATTGAACTTGAACTTTAACGCTTGTTTAAATTCATAGAATTTGCAAAGGAATTTGGAATTCTAGGTTTAGGCATAGATAGTTTTCGCAACGACAGTTGGTTTACTTTACATCTGTGTTTCAAGTTTGAAAGCGGAGCTTATTTCATTCTCGTCAATTGATTTGATTTGATAATTCTGATTTGCCTGCAAGTTTCCCTAAGCCTAGCGTCTTCCTCCATTGATTTATATCCTTGATTTACTTGCTTTTGTCATTCTTGATTTCATCTATTTTGCTTAGCTTAGTTCTTATTTCTGAATCTATTGAGTGTCATCTTGAGTCTTTGTGGTTCGACCCCTAAAATATTATAGCGACTGCTTAGATACTTTTAGGGTATTAGTTTTGAGCATATCAAAAACCTATGGTACTATTTTGGTCGGTTAAAACCGACGGATTACTGACGGGTCTCGACAAAAATTGAATGGTCCGTTTTCTATGCGTATTCCGTCGATTTTTACCGACTGAAATAGAAATCGTCGGTTCCTCTGTCGGTTTTTACAGTGTTTTTTTCTGTAGTGAGATTCTTCCCGGCAGTCCGACAACATCTCTTGCCAGTCAAGAGATTGCAGTTCTCCTGCTTCGGCGATTTAAGTTAGGGTTTTGGTTGGCGGGATGGCCCAGGGATTCGACCGTCTGCCTCCAACTTTGGTCGTCTCCTCTTCCTGAGTATTGGTCGCTTTACTCCTCTCTTTCCCATCGTTCTGGCAGCCGAATGAACAGATTCCAACCGGTTTCTTGCTTCTCCGAAGTTTAATTCAAGTAACAACAGTGATTTCAACTAAGTATTTTGGCTCGATGTGGTTCCGCCCTAACTGGTTTGTAGGTAAGATTTTTTGGCCTTGTTGTGGTCTAAAACTACTATGTGAGTCGATCTAGGTTTTGACTTCCAGGGAACGGTCTTCCTTCTATCGAATTCATCGTTTCAGAGATCCCTGTTAATTTTTCTTTATTGCTTGTCCCATTTTCGATTCTTGCTGGTAATGTAACTAGATTTATCGATGTTGCTTCACCGTAACCATGAGATTGCGGTTTTTAGTTTTACCTTATTCGGGTTCCTTCCATGCCTTTAGTTTGCGTTTGGCATGAGATCAAAATTTTAGATGACAAGTTGTATGATCTAAAGTGTTTATTTGAATAATATAGTATATTATACCGTCATCACAACCATGAAAATCATCTTCGTGAGCTATAGAAGTATTGCTCTGACTCTCAACGTCATTTTTCACATTATCCAAATAATGATTATTTTCTACTTGTTCACTCAAAACCAAAATACCAAATTATATATTGTGGTTGATAATAATAATCAGCAATTTATAAATACAATTTTTTTTCCAGAAACGACCCTAATGTTGAGCGTCGAGGTGACAAAGTTTCGTAAGTATAAAATAATACCTCTTTAATCATATAATCAATTGTATTAAATATTAATATATATAGGTAAAAAACCTTAAAAATACATCAACTTAATTTCTTTTTAGAAAAAATACACGAATTATTTACGATAACCAAAAAATACATTTATAATTTTAGAATGGAATTAAAATACACGAAGTTTCAAAATTATATTTTTTAACAAATGTCGCTAACGGACCTGCTTACGCACGTTAAATATAACTACCATGTGTTTTAAAAAGACTATTTTGCCCTTATTTGGGAAAACCCCCAAAATATATACAAATTTAATTACTTTTAAACAAAAAATACTAGAACTATTTATGTTAGCCAAAAAATACATGAATAATTTTATAATGGAATTAGAATACATTAAGTTAAAGTTTTAAATTTTTACAAATGTCGCTAACGAATCTGCTTCTGGACGTTAAATGTAATTAGCATGTGTTTTAAAAAATACCCTTTTGCCATCGTTTGTTTCCGTCAAATGGATTTTCATCTCCTAAATCCCTAAATCTGAAATCAATTTTCATCCCTTTCTTCCTCTTATTCTCTCTTCTATTTCATCTCGCTTTAACCGATGTCGCTCAATACCTTTCAATATGGCTTGTGACAACACTTAATGAGACAAATGTTATCCTTGAAGAAGTCTCTAAGAGGATCGGCGACGGAAAGCGCTTTTTTTTACCACTCTTATTTATTTATTTATTTGTGTTTTCCTTTTTTATTCAGAATACAAAATAGATTGGGATTTGAGAGTGGGTCTTGGGAAAATTTAATGACAATAAAATATATAGAAATGAGGATCAACTGAGACAGTTTATATAAACCAAACCATCTTCTATTTGGCCAATTTGTGCTGGATGCAGTCAAAGAATTCACTACAAGTGTAAGATACACCGCTATAGTACTTAGGAATCGATCCACAGAGACCAAAACGACTACACTATGAATTATAATAACTAAAATTTGGCTAGAGAAATTAAATATGACTTTTATGTTTTCTAACAAGCTAATATGAACAGGGACATATAAATTAGGCATGGAGAACCCTAAAGCAATTCTAACAAGTAATATACATGCATAAGAGAAAGTATTATAAATGATCCTAGAGTTCAATCATATTCATTGGTTACCCTAATTCCTTAGTGATAACTACTATGCAAACAATCCTAATAGAAATGTCATTTACTATCAGAATCTAAGCAAGCATTAAGTATGGGATTAATAGGTTAACAAACCTCCCTAGCAATGTTACTTGTCTAGGAATACTTTGCTCATCTAGGCTACAATCCAACGTTCCACACAGTCACGTGTTGAGAAACGTCTAAGGACATACTCAGCGGTCATTCTAGAGTAAGCATTAAAATCAACCTAGGCAAAAGATCTAACCATCATTCTCATATCATGCATAGTTACATACTTTTTTTTTGTCATCAAACTCCATTTTATTAAGCTATCGGAAAAGAACTCTCCGCTAGGGAGAGCTAAGAAGGGGCAGACGTACTTACATGGGAAAATAAAGATCCTCGGGCTCTTGCTTTCTTCGCAAGAAAATCAGCCCCGGTATTGGTACATCAAGGTAGAAAGCATAGAGAGAAAAACAAAAAAGAAGAGCGTAAGCTGTTGAAAGACACTACTTCTGCTGAATAAGTTAGCCATTCCGAGGGATTGTCCATCAGGGCAATGAGATCCTTGCAGTCCGTCGCAAAATGTTCATTGGTTGACCCCACTTGAAGTATACATTCCATATCCCAGAGAAGCACATCAAATTCCGCATGGAGCGGCGAAAGGCTTTGTCTAGTGGATCGAATGCTGAGGTGTATGATATTATTTCTTTCACATAAGAGTCGTCCATGCCCACTCAGGGAGTCTGAACTACTCCACGATGCGTCTACTTGGCATTCAAGCGGTAAAGGGGTAGGAGAAGGATTGCTAGGTTGCGGTCTGGGTGGTTCATCATCCCCACTTTTGGCGCTCAAGCGTGTTTCCATGTTAAAGCTTCTTGTAGTGCCAGTGCAAGCGTTTCTCAAGGCAGTTCTCTAATATTCTCAAAGATGAACCGATTCCGGTCTTTCCACACGTACCATAATATCCATGGGAAGGCATGAAGAGTCTCCTCATCGATTCCACATTCTTTCCCTCTCAAAAGCAAAAAGTCAAAATTGTAGAAGACAGATTGTCTACGGAATAAGGTCCGTGAAGTCAGTCTAGGCGCTAGGGCCCAAGTCTGTTTACATGGTGGGCACTCATAGAGGACGTGGTTGATGGTTTCCTCTTCAGCCCCACATCATGGAAAAAACTTTTTCTTGTCCAATATGTCGGTAAGAAAGTCTCTGGGAAGTAGCTAAACATCCTAATATACATTGCAACATGAAATGCTTAAGTTTTTGTGTGGTTTTAGTCTTCCATACTTGTGCCTGTAGTGCCGAGACACCCGGTCCCTGAAAAGGGAGGTCACAAGTAGGGCGAGATAAACCTCGTGCAGCCAAGTATCCTGATTTAATAGTGTAGTTCCCTGATTTCGTATGAGACCAACTATATCCGTCGCTCAAATAGTTGCGGCTGGGTCGAATACTAAGAATCATGAGGATATCCAAAGAATCTACAAATGCTTGTAGTTGGTCCAACTTCCAAGAGAGTGTCTCTCGATCAAAGAAATCATTGTCATACAAGTGTTGGTCTCTCGTGTCAAGAATACTTTTTGATGGATGGGGAGGAATGGTTGGGATCCAGGGATCCAACCGTACTCGTGTTAGCATACCAGAACCTATTGTTCATCGAAGCCCTGAAGTAATCAAGGGTTTGGCTGAGAAAATACTCCGCCAACCATAAGAAGGTCGGGACTCTTTTTCAAATTGGAGAGCGTCACTATAACGATAGTAATGACCCCTCAAAACTCGACTTAGAAGGGAATTTGGAAACCGTAGAAGACGCTAGAATTGTTTGGCTACCAATGCCTGGTTAAATTCTTCCAAGGTCCTAAATCAAAGTCCTCCTTCGGATAATTGTGTACATTGTGTCTCCCATGCTATCCAATGTACACCATTGCTTTCTTCCCTTGTTTTCCACCATAAATTGGCTATGGCTCCACTCAGTTTTGTACGAATAGCCTTGGGGAGTAGATAAAACGACATAACAAATGTCAGAAGTGCCTGGGCCACTGACTTTATAAGGATTTATTTGCCTTCTTTTGATAAGAATTTGGCCGACCATGTGTTGATACGTTTTTTATGACGATCTCGTACAAAGTCAAATACTTGAGTTTTGGATCCATGAATCTTCTCTCGTAACCCTAAGTAGGTTCCCATGCCACCCTCAGTAAAGATCTGTAGTGTTGCTTTAACAGCATTTCATGTCGATTGGTCAATCTCATCACCAAACATAATCGAGGATTTTGTAGCATTTAGCTGTTTTCCTGATGCCTCGCCATAGAGGCGGAGAATATTAATTATTATTTCCTGACCTTCTTCAAGTGTTGCTTTGCAAAAGAATAAGCTATCATCAACAAATAGGAGATGTGAGGTCTTGGGACTCGCTCTGGCTACTTGTATTCTGTGGATTCGCCCACGCCATTCTGCTTCATTTAATTGAGTAACCAGGGCTTCAATACAGAGGATGAAAAGAAAAGGGGAGATGGGGTCTCCTAGTCGAATTCCTCTTGATGGCTTAATAAAACCAACCAGTGTACAATTTAGCAAGACTTTATAAGACACCGAGGATATACAAAAAAAATCCAATCTACCCATTTCTGGGCGAAGCCCATTTTTAGCATCAGTGCGTAGTGAAAGGGCCATTTAACTCGATCATATGCCTTGCTCATGTCTGTTTTGATTACCATAAATTTTTTCCGGCATGCAGGATTTGTTTGAAGAGCATGGAAGTTCTCCTAAGCAATAAGGATATTGTCAGTGACGAGTCATCCAGCCACAAAGGCGGATTGAGTCTCTGATATTAATTTCGGGAGGAGTTTTTTCAGTCGGAAACTGAGGACCTTTGAGATGACTTTATAGCTGACATTACATAAGACTAATTGGTCTAAATTCAGTAATAGCTCTTGGTCTATCAGTTTCTGGGATTAGACAAATGTTTGTCTCATTCAGGGTCTCATCAAAATATCCCCTCGAGTGGAAGTCTTGGACCATCCTAATAAGGTCAAGGCCCGTTATGTCCCAAAAATTCTGATGAAACAGTGCTGTCATCCCATCAGTCCCCGGAGCCTTGTCAGAGTTAAGGGAGAATAAGGCACGTCTAACTTCTTCACGGGATAGTGACTGGGTGAGATCCTGATTCATCTCCTCCGTGATAGACACAAGAATATCCTGAAGGGCTGATTGGATTTTACGGAGTTCTCAGGCTTTAAATAAAGTCTTGAAATAATCCACCGCTAGCTTTTCTATGCCCCTCTCGTTGTCAGTCCAAATATCATCTTAATCGAGGAGCCTGATAATTCGGTTCTTAACTCTGCATTGTTTTGTTATCGCATGAAAAAACTTCGTGTTTTTGTCGCCTTCCTTGAGCCATGTCTCCTACGTTTTGCTTTCCAGTAAAGTTCCTCCTCTTTGTAAGCATCCCATTGTTTCCATTTGAGGGAGAGGAGCGCTTCCGTGGTTACATTCTCATCATCTTGAGCCAGGTCTATTTGAGATTGGAGAATCACGATAAGTTTTTTTTGTGTTCGTGTTAGTTTCTTTTCTCCACCATGAGATTGCATATCGATAATTTTTCACTTTTCGCGGGAAAAAATCTCCTATAAAATTTGTAGGGAATGTCCATCCTGATTGTGTCACCTCCTTAAATCCTATTTTCCGATCCACTGTCTATCAAACATGAAACATTTATAATTTATCTGAGGGTTATCTTGTATTGACGTAAGGAGGGGTCGATGAGCAGAACCCCACATTTTAAGGTACTCCACATTGGTGTGGGAGAAGATATTGTGCCATTCTTCATTTCCCATATCTCTGTCGAGCCAGGATTTGATTAAACCACATCTTCGACGTCCTACCCAAGAGATAGAATTGCCTTGAAAGGGGAAGTCTAACATGCCGCAGTTCTCGATCATAGCCTAGAAGGGAAAGAAGGAGGATTATGATCTATTTTTGCCACCCCGTTTCTCATGATTACCAGTGATCTCATTAAAGTCACCTATCATGAACCATGGTTCAGATTAGGTAAGCCCGGTAGGAGTTAATCGTTCCCATACTTCTTCTCGGGTTCTTGGGAACCGGATCTCCATAAACAAAGGTAAGAAATACTTGGTTTCCATCAATAATCGTTTCAACATTGATACAATCTTGTTAAGATCTCCCACGGAACACACTCTTGTTCGGTATTGGTTGCGGATAATCCTTGTAGAACAAGGCGGGGAAGTGAATGGTTGCGTCGAGGGCTATGGACTGCACTCGGTAAACCTGAACCGTAGGCTAACCACCTAAGGAACGATTGTGACTCGTCGGCTAACCACCTCGAACTCGGGTTGATCACAAGGCTAACCACCTTAGTGAACGGTTCTGATCAAAGAGCTAACCACCCTAGGATCGGTTTGATTTCTTGGCTAACCACCAAAGAGATCGAAAGTTCACAAAGGAACAAAGAGAAACTTCTTTTAAGAAAATGATAATTGATTGATTATTCTCAAAATATTACATAGTTTAAATAGAACTAGAATGTAAAGAGTTTTGTAGAAAAGACTAAAAACAATGTATGGGAAATAACAAAGTCTAATTAAAGACTTTGACTTCTTGTGTGAATGCCTCTTAGCCTCCCATCCTCTTATCGGTTGTTGACCGAGAAGTTGGTCCAGCTCGGGAGTGACCGAGAAGTTGGATTAGCTCGGGAGTGACCGAGAAGTTGGACTAGCTCGGGAGATGAATGTTCTTGCCTCGTTAAAACCTTTTTTTGTAAACCCATTGGGACAAACCCAAAAGTAGGGAAAAGAGTACAAGATCAAACACCTCGGTCCAACTTCTATGGAAAGTACGGGTGTTGTACTTGGATCACGTTGAGGACGGTGTGAGAGAGATCGGGAGCTCGGACAAATGGTAGCTCGGGATCTCTGACAAATGGTAATGCGGAGCTCGGGAATCCTTGAGCTCAGGAATTCTTGAGCACGGGAGCTCGGTCGAATGTTAGTGCGGAGCTCGGGAATTCTTGAGTGATTCGAACGTTGTTAAGTAACTCCCGGACAGCTCGGTTTAGCTTTCGTGTCTTCGATCGCGTAATGGGACCTTCGGGAATGATCAATGCTTCCTCGGGATCCTCTTCCAAAGCTGGCATATCCATGATCATATCAAACATCCATTAAGCGATCATTCATAAAGATGATTTTAACCGGAAAGTCTTTCAAATACATAAGTGTGAGGCCACCACTGTTTCCAACTTGTTCAACAGTGTGGAGATACTCAAAACCTAAAGATACTTGCAAATCTTGAAGATATATATAATATTTCTTCGTCTCCGATATAAAAAGAAAACCTGGAGTATACATCCGATAAGTCCTCCAGTCGACGGTTTGTAAGTTTAGCGGCCGCCCCTGAAAAAACGTGATAGATACGCAAACACAAAATTCTCTAAACCTCGGCGCACTGAGTTCAACTTTATTAGAAATCTCTTAAGATGATGACATACTCTTAATTGGATTTACACACAGCTTAAGAATACCCTCTTAGCTTGCGACCAAACGATTTCTAACCTAAACAAAGCAAAGACAATACACGATTTTTCTCTCGTTATTTCTCTCCTTTTTCTCACCTTAAAGAGCAATCTCGTACTCTCTCAAAATAGAAGAAACTATGGACTAGACTTTTTCACTCGTAAACAGCTCAACCTAGCAAGTACTTCCTCAATCCCTTTTATATTCGTGGGTTCAAGATCTTCTAGGTTTGGCTATTCCGATAATATCGTTTTTCCTTTTTTCTTGATTTGATCATATCTTCTAATATTGTAGATATTCGGTTGCACGAATCTTCTAAAAAAACAATCAATATCTTTTTCAATATATTCAGTGGATAACACGGTCCACGTCATCATTTAATGATTTTCTAATATATTTTTTCACTAAAACAGCTTCTTCCTTGTTTCAGCAACACCGAAATATGACCACTTTTATCTTTTGTTCAATCTCCACTAAAACCTGCACTTATAATCTCCTCCTTTTTTATTGAATTTGACAATCCAAGCATTCCAGTACTAAGACATAAGATATTCACACAAATCATGTGCACACTACACTCGAGGAAGGTAAGAAGGTAAATACTCCAGCAAAAAAACGTATGCATCTCCCCCATAATTATCAGCATCTCCCTGATAACTCCAGACCTTCCCTTTCAACTCGAATTCTTCAATTTGAAATCTTCAAATTATGCCCTTTTAGCCCTTTTAGCAATCTCCCCCTTCTTGATTGGCATAATTCAGTCAAAAAACACATCTGAAGTTTATAGAGCAACGGCTCACGTTCTCGTAGTGACAAAGACATCCCATCTCTCTTCTCGATACTTCTTAACCAGTTTGTTTTATCAAACTTCCTTAACTTCGTAGAACTGATCTTGATATTTATCATACCCCAAACATATACATGATTGTTCGTGCTAAATTTTCAAAGTGAGTAATCTTAGGGGTGACTAGAGGTAAACCTGCTTCAACATTCGTCATCTTCACTGTTGTGCTAATCGAGGATCTTGCAGACTTGTTAAAACACACTGCATCCTGTTCTAACAAGTTTTTGACATTCAAATTTTCAAGATCAAAAGCCAATTTTCCTCCACTTGCTTCACATGATCATCATCATTGTTTCTCCCCAGACTTGTCTGGTTCATTTGCTTCTGCTTGGGTACTACAACCTCTTGCGTTGACGTACTTCTCGTGTTTGTCTTTTCTTGACGTTGATATGATGCAGCAAAATTCTTCTTTTCAGTCCTCAAACAATGTTTCAAAGGATAAAGATTTGTTTTTCTCACAAAAACTCGTGAAAACTCGTTATAAAATGGGTAATACCTCTTTTGAATTATCAAACTCTTTACTTTAGCATGAAGTTTGTAGCAATACATCTTGATGTGCCCATTCTTTCTGCAGTAGTAGCACCCATGTAGATTTTTTCCTTCAATCTTTATCTTTTGACATGTTACTGGAACAGACTCCGTGTTGTTCCCTTTGACGAATTTTATAAACTTTGTTTTCTCCATGGACGAATCTCCTTGATAACCAAGACCATGATTGACTTTTGTAGGTCTTCCTATTGTCAAGATTTTTTCCAGGTCTTTTGTACTACTGTTAAGCATGAAAATCTTCTCCTTAGTCTCGGCGAGCTCTTGTTCAAGAGACTTGTTCTTCTCTTTCGCCATATCTAGTTCTTCCTTCAAGAATATCTTCTACTTTAACTGGTTCTCTTGACTAGTCTTCAATCAATTTTCATACAGTGCCCAAACTTCTTTTTGAAGAGTATTCGGATCCTCCTCTTCCTCAGAATCACTTTCAGATTCAACCACAACATGTTCAGCTTTGGAGGAAGAAACTAATTTTTCGTCTTCAGCCTCGCTCTCACTCTCAAATGAGTCATACTCCTGTATCATGGCTGGAAAAGCAACAAAACCCTCGACATTACTCGCATTCAACTTCACTTTCTGATTCACTATCACTCAAAGTAACATATGATTTATCGCTTCTTCCTTGTCCATCCACACAATCGATCTTTGAGTGACCAAAACCCTTACATCCAGAACATTGAACTTTTCTCTTCTTTATGGTGGGACACTCAGCTTTATAGTGCCCAAACCCTTGACATTCATGACATTTGAATTCAGTTCTTCTTGTTGATTTTTTACCCTCTTGTAATTGAGAACTTCCATGAAACTTCCTATTTCCATTGTCAAATCGTTTCAACGTATTGTTGAAATTCTTCACAAACATACTCATGAAGTTTTCAAGATTTTCAAATCTTTGTTTATCCCCATTAGCAATAAATGCAACTCCCTTATCAACCACCGACACTTGTGGTTCTAAATCCATCTCATGTGCTTTCATCATCCCCACTACTTATCCGAAACTCATGGTGTCAGTGTTAAGAGCCACGGTCATTGGAGAATTGTGAGCTGAAAACTTTTGTGGAAGGAATCTAAGGAATTTCTTCACTAATTTGTTATCCTTGTACTTCTTTCCCAAAACACTAGCTTCGTTTGCAATCGTACTTATTCTTGCACTGAAAGAACTAACTTTTTCGTTTTCTTCCATCCGAAGAATCTCAAACTGAGATGCAAGTGAATCCAGCCTACTTCTTTTCACACTCGTGGTTCCCTCATAGTATCTTTGAAGCGTATCCCTGCTTCCTTAGCAATGCAGCAACCTTGTACTAGTTTAAACTGTTCATTGTCGATTCCATTAAAAATCGAAGACAACGCTTTTGAGTTCATTTTGGACAACCTCTTCTCAGATCCGGTCCACTTATCCTTAGCCTTAGGCACGTCTTCTTCATCTTCATTGTTCACAGTTGGTTCTGTCTAACCAGTTTCAACCGCAGTTCAAGCATCCTCATCGATACTCCGAATAGCATGCCTCATCTTAACTTTCCAATGACCATAGTTTGTTTCTCCAAGCATGATTTGTCGTTGCACAATAGCCAGTTCTCGTGACGTATCCATCTTCCTCCTCAGAATCTTCACCTATTGTTGAGTAACAACTCGGTTTAGATGCCCTCTCTGATACCAATTGAAAAAACGTGATAGATACGCAAACACAAAATTCCCTAAACCTCGGCGCACCAAGTTCAACTTTATTAGAAATCTCTTAAGATGATGACACACTCTTAATTGGATTTACACACAGCTTAAGAACACCCTCTTAGCTTGCGACCAAACGAATCTAACCTAAATGAACCAAAGACAATACACGATTTTTCTCTCATTGTTTCTCTCCCTTTTCTCACCGTAAAGAGTAATCTCGTACTCTCTCAAAATAGAAGAAACTATGGACTAGACTTCTTCACTCGTAAACAGCTCAACCTAGCAAGCACCTCCTCAATCCCTTTTATATTCGTGGGTTGCACGAATCTTCTAAAAAACAATCAATATCTTTATCAATATATTCAGTGGATAACACGGTCCACGTCATCAATTAATGATTCTCTAATATATTTTTTCACTAAAACAGCTTCTTCCTTGTTTCAGCAACACCGAAATATGATCACTTTTATCTTTTGTTCAATCTCCACTGAAACCTGCACTTACAGCCCTTGACAAGTGCATTTTTCCGAATGCGAGAAAATAAAAACTTGACAAATGCTCGCCAATTGATTGGTGCAGAGGCATAACTGATCGGTCCATGAGGCTTCTCCACCCGACCGATATTTGTCTTAACCAATCGGTATGCGGCTTTGAGCTTTTCTTCCTTCTGGTCCATCTTGAAACCTGTTTGATCTTCTGGAAGCTTGTTTGTTCTTTTGAAAGTCCATTTAATCTTCAGGAAGCCAGTTTTAACTCAAAATCCCTTCTCTTTGGTCTTCAAGCCCATTTCCCAATAAAATACAAAAAAGACTCAAACATATATTGTTCTCGGTTAAAAGACGCAAGAGTAGTCACAAAATTACCTAAATAAATTGATATGCTCAAATATAATACCCTAAAAGTATCTAAGCAGTAGCTGTAGTATTCTAGGGGTCGAACCACAAAGACTCAAGATTGTCACTCAATAAATTCTAGAATGTGAATTAAGCTGCAAAATAAATGTAATTAAAAATAACTAAACAATTAAAATCAAGTAGTAAGATCAGTGAGGAAAACGCTAGGCCTAGGGAAATTCGCAAGTAAATCAGAATTGTTAATCAAATAGAATGTCAGGAATAAATTAAGTACTGTTCTTGAACTTGAAACACAGATGTAAAATCAACCAACTGTCGTTGCGAAAACTATCTATGTCTAAACCTAGAATTCCAATTTTTTTTTGCAAATTCTATGAATTCAAACAAGCATTAACGATCAGGTTCAATTGTTCACAAAATCCTAAACCAAATTTCTTTGCGAGTAGGTCTTTTGCTCACCAAACACTAGTTCAGGAAACTAATCACACTTTTGTGTCAATTAATCAACCTAATATCAGATTCTAGTTTGCGAGGCTAGAATAAGCATTAATCTCAAGTCTAGGTGAAGAACTCTAAAGATTTTCCAAACAATCAAATCTAATTTAACAATTCATCAAATACCTTTGAATAACCTTAAACCTAACAAGGAATCTACTCAGACATGGTGAATGAAACAAACATCATGAATAAAATAGATATTGTAAAGTAAAATAGAGTAAGAATACAAAGAGGGTTCAAGGTTCTTCTCCCAAAACTCTATTGCAAAAACACTCTATCTCCAAGAATCAATGTCTGCCTCCAAGAGGCTGAAAAATCTAATTTTATATCTAAAACACGCTTTGGAGTTCATTGCCAAAAATAAAGAAATCTTCTGTTTCTTTTCGGGTCTTCTGAAGAATGTGCGTTTTTACTGTCGGTATCGATCGATACTAGGATCTTTAGTCGTGTTTTTTCCGGATGATGGTGTCGATCGATACTGAGCTTCAGTCTCCAAACTGCTTCGGCTTTGAACTGCTTCAGAAGCTTCGATAAATCCAATTTAGCTCCAATTGCGCCTAATTCCTGAAAAGACTCTTAAAGACTCTAAAAATACTCAAAAGACTCAATAAAAGGACTTATATCATGGTTAAAAACGGGTAAAAACCAAGATATATCAAATCCCCCAGACTTAGTCTTTGCTTGCCCTCAAGCAAACAGAAAACCAAACTAGAGAAAGAGGTTTGAAAACACGGGGACTCACCTCTTCTTGAAGCATTGTAATGACCCATTTTCCAAACTCCCAGATGTCACCTAATTAGTTTCGGATCTAACCACCATGTACTTCTCCGTAGACATTCGCAACTTCCCAGATTCCACACATTATCTCCAAGAATCAATGTACTAAATCCTTCATTGCCGTTTCATAACTGTTGCTGATGTTCAAGAGCCTTCTAGATTCTTCCTCATGCGATATCATGACCAAGGAACCACCCAAGTTTCATACTTTAGTATTGTTTTCCTCTCCCCCAGACTTATCTTTTTTTTATGCTCTTGATTTTGGATTAAGCTTCGCATATACAAATCAAGGTTTGAGACGCGAGTATTGATGGTAATTGCCACCGAATCTCCGGTTCTCCCCTCTCAAAGTATCAAAAGTCTTAGGCAAATAACGGGGTCTTGGGAAATGTTCTTACCCCTTGCTTCAGACCTTTGTGTGATCATTCCTTATCCAGTAGAACAATGGGATCACAGGAAGTGTTCCTAGCTCTCTACTCGGCGGAAATCATCTCATCTTTCATGCATTTTATGTATCATCGTGTGTCAAGAGAGAGGTATAACAAAATTTTCAAACGCATGGGTTCCTTTGTCATATATGAATGATGAATCAAGTTCTGTAAACACCAACCTCAAAAAATGAAGTGCATAATTTGGCTCAGTTTTTAGAAGAAATATGCTGGAGACATGGGTGTCTTCTAGTCAACTGGTCAGTCTTTGGATTTTTCATTAGTCGATCTTAGAACTGATTCTGCAACACTGGTTACTTAAAAACAAAGTCAGAGCAATGAATTCAAGCAAAAGTTCATAATCTCCAACAGGTTTTGACTCAGAAAACAAAATTTGACTCCAAGATAACTGACTCTAAGAAAAACAAACACAATGTCAGTAACTACCTCCCCCAGACTTAAACAACATTGTCCCCAGTGTTATGCAGCCTAGAGAAGGCAACAGGAAGCGAAGGAACAAAATGGCTGAAGGATTTCACAAAGGTACCGTGTGTGATATTGCGTATCAATCGATGTTTTAACCGGTATCGACCGATGCTTGATGAGTATCGACCGATACCAATAGTGTGTCGTTCGATACTAAGATCCTTTTTTGTGAAACTAATGCCCAAAATCGTGTCCAGAGAGCCAAATGTTAGATGAAGCACTGTTAGAACACTAGAACACATTAGAAGCAACATAATCATAAGATAGCCACAAGTTCAACACAAATAGAGTACTGACAATGAGACCTAAAAGTTCAAATTGAAAGACAAAGAAAAGAAAAAGAACAGGGAAAGGGAAAATGTGAAACCAAGGAAAAAGAGTCTATTCATCAGAATCATCAGTGTCAGAGACAGCGTAGCGGGATGAAGGGCCGGGTGTGGAAGAGCAGGCATCCGTAGATGACATGCAGCGGCAGCCAGAGACAGCGGCCCAAATGCTCTGTAAGCTCTCCATGACGTACCTCTGAAAGGAGGCAGTCTCCATCGGCAAATCCAGACGTGGAGGGAAGGAAGGTGCAGGAGGAGGTGTCTGGTGGCGATGTGAACGGCGGGGCTGACTTCCAGCAAAGTCAGCTGCGGGTGTGGAATCAGCATTAGTCGGAGTAGATGGGAGGCGTGGCAGAGCGCGTACACGTGTAGCCGGAGCAACCAAAAGCAAGATGGGATCTGGATCGAATCGCAGCTTCGAGGCATCGCCTTCAATAGTGGTCAGAGCTCGGTTGGGGAGATACACAAAAAGCTCGCCGTCGTTCGTGGGAAGACACCAACGTCGAGTTGGCTTCAGCCAACGCATGTGCTGCATATGCTGCTCATCCATGAGAGAGCGGGCTGTGACAATCAAGCTCTCTGAGGTGGAGATACCGAAATGCTCGAAGATGGGAGTGAGGAGGCTGCCGACTGACTCAGTCTTCCATGCAGTGCCGTAGTTGCGTCCGGAGAAAGGCTTGGTCTTCAGAGAGACCAGGTGGTGCGCAATGACGGTGCCTTGTTGACCGCGAAGTTCAACTCGGGCCACTCATATCGATCCTCAGGAATGAGATCACCGATAGCCTTGTAGAGGAGGATAAGCTCAGAAATCCGTAACTTGTTCGGCTCCATCTTGTAGAGGAGAGTGGTGCTCAGAATGCGGACGATGCAACTAAGAGTGGGGTGACGGACGTCTATCTGCGTCATAGTCTTGGAGTGGTAGGTACCAAGACCGATGTATCTCCTGAAAACCTGCACATCATGAAACTGAGTAGGCAGAGCTACCTGCCTGAGATCGCGGTCGAAACCATAGATGTCGCAGAGGTCAGGGATTGGCAGCCTGTAACGGATACCTCGGATCAGGATGGTCAGAGTGTCCTCCAAAGCGTCGTGGTGGACCTCGTCTCTGTAGTAGACGCGTGCGCTTGCAAGGAACTTGCGGACAAGGTCGAGATAGAGGTCGTACTGCCGTGAGTACAATGTCCCCAAACCAATCTTATCGAGCATGGTGGAGAGCTCCACGTCGATACCCAAACGGCGCATGGTGTGAGGGTCGATAAAATGCGTAGGGACCACAACAACACGCAGAAACCTGTCTCTGGTCTCGGTATCGATCGATACTGATTGGGTGTCGATCGATGCTTGTCATCTAAACCTGGTTCACGTGAAGACACAAGACAAAAGCAAAAATGAAAATAAAGGGAAAAAACTATGTACAGACTCACCAGTGGGTTGCCTCCCACTAAGCGCTTGTTTAATGTCCTTAGCTTGACATTGGGATCATTCAGGCAGCTGGTGGTTCATCCAGAGGCATTATGTGGCCATCTGGAATAGCGGCTTTCTCCCAATAGTCTTTCAACCGCTGTCCATTGACAGTGGACTCTTTTCCCTCAGCATTTACCAGCACGACTGCACCGTGTGGGCGGACTTCCTTGATTGTAAAGGGACCTGACCAACGAGAACGTAACTTCCCAGGAAATAACTGTAAACGAGAGTTATACAGAAGTACCTGATCATTCGGTTCAAAGTGGCAAGAAAGGATCTTCTTGTTGTAATAGGCCTTAGTCCTCTCTTTGTATAGCTTGGAGTTTTCATAGGCGAGGTGTCTGATCTCATCTAGCTCATTGAGTTGAACCAATCGCCTTTGAGCAGCAGACTTGATGTCGAAATTCATCAACTTAGTAGCCGAGGCTGCTTTGTGCTCAATCTCAACTGGAAGATGACACGCTTTCCCGTACAGCAAATTGAATGGTGTGGTGCCGAGTGGTATCTTGAAAGCGGTCCGGTAAGCCCAAAGTGCATCGTCGAGCTTCACTGCCCAGTCTTTCCGTGTAGCCCCAACTGTCTTCTCCAAAATCTCTTTGATCTGTCTGTTGGAGACCTCAACCTGTCCGCTTGTCTGAGGATGATAAAGTGTGGCGACGCGGTGATGCACGCCGTACTTCCTCAGCAGCTTTACGAAGATCTTGTTGATAAAGTGAGTGCCACCATCACTTATAACAACTCGAGGTACTCCAAATCGAGGGAAGATAATGGTCTTGAACAGTTTCAGAACTACAAAAGAGTCGTTGGTAGGACTAGCAATCGCTTCTACCCATTTGCAGACGTAATCGACTGCGACCAAGATGTACTTGTTCTATCGCGATAGAGGGAACGGTCCCATAAAATTGATATCCCAGCAATCGAAAACTTCTACTTCGAGGATAAAGTTCTGTGGCATCTCATGTCGCTTACTGATCTTTCCTCTTCTCTGACACACGTCGCAATGTGAGATAAAAGCATGAGCATCTTTGAAAAGTGTAGGCCACCAGAAACCAGCTTGCAGAACCTTAGAAACCGTTTTGAATGTGGCAAAGTGTCCAGCATACTCAGATCCATGGCAGTGATATAGAACTTTCGGCACCTTAGTCTCAGCGATACATCTTCTGTAAATCCCATCAGAACAGTGCTTTTACAAGTACGGTTCATCCCAAAAGAAGCGTCTAACATCTCGCATAAACTTCTTCTTAGCATACTTCTTGAGATGCTTTGGTTCGTATTCTGCAGCAAGATAATTAGCTATGTCAGCATACCAAGGCTCNCAAGAGCCTTCTAGATTCTTCCTCATGCGATATCATGACCAAGGAACCACCCAAGTTTCATACTTTGGTATTATTTTCCTCTCCCCCAGACTTATCTCTTTTTATGCTCTTGATTTTGGATTCAGATTCGCATATACAAATCAAGGTTTGAGACGCGAGTATTGATGGTAATTGCCACCGAATCTCCGGTTCTCCCCTCTCAAAGTATCAAAAGTCTTAGGCAAATAACGGGGTCTTGGGAAATGTTCTTACCCCTTGCTTCAGACCTTTGTGTGATCATTCCTTATCCAGTAGAACAATGGGATCACAGGAAGTGTTCCTAGCTCTCTACTCGGCGGAAATCATCTCATCTTTCATGCATTTTATGTATCATCGTGTGTCAAGAGAGAGGTATAACAAAATTTTCAAACGCATGGGTTCCTTTGTCATATATGAATGATGAATCAAGTTCTGTAAACACCAACCTCAAAAAATGAAGTGCATAATTTGGCTCAGTTTTTAGAAGAAATATGCTGGAGACATGGGTGTCTTCTAGTCAACTGGTCAGTCTTTGGATTTTTCATTAGTCGATCTTAGAACTGATTCTGCAACACTGGTTACTTAAAAACAAAGTCAGAGCAATGAATTCAAGCAAAAGTTCATAATCTCCAACAGGTTTTGACTCAGAAAACAAAATTTGACTCCAAGATAACTGACTCTAAGAAAAACAAACACAATGTCAGTAACTACCTCCCCCAGACTTAAACAACATTGTCCCCAGTGTTATGCAGCCTAGAGAAGGCAACAGGAAGCGAAGGAACAAAATGGCTGAAGGATTTCACAAAGGTACCGTGTGTGATATTGCGTATCAATCGATGTTTTAACCGGTATCGACCGATGCTTGATGAGTATCGACCGATACCAATAGTGTGTCGTTCGATACTAAGATCCTTTTTTGTGAAACTAATGCCCAAAATCGTGTCCAGAGAGCCAAATGTTAGATGAAGCACTGTTAGAACACTAGAACACATTAGAAGCAACATAATCATAAGATAGCCACAAGTTCAACACAAATAGAGTACTGACAATGAGACCTAAAAGTTCAAATTGAAAGACAAAGAAAAGAAAAAGAACAGGGAAAGGGAAAATGTGAAACCAAGGAAAAAGAGTCTATTCATCAGAATCATCAGTGTCAGAGACAGCGTAGCGGGATGAAGGGCCGGGTGTGGAAGAGCAGGCATCCGTAGATGACATGCAGCGGCAGCCAGAGACAGCGGCCCAAATGCTCTGTAAGCTCTCCATGACGTACCTCTGAAAGGAGGCAGTCTCCATCGGCAAATCCAGACGTGGAGGGAAGGAAGGTGCAGGAGGAGGTGTCTGGTGGCGATGTGAACGGCGGGGCTGACTTCCAGCAAAGTCAGCTGCGGGTGTGGAATCAGCATTAGTCGGAGTAGATGGGAGGCGTGGCAGAGCGCGTACACGTGTAGCCGGAGCAACCAAAAGCAAGATGGGATCTGGATCGAATCGCAGCTTCGAGGCATCGCCTTCAATAGTGGTCAGAGCTCGGTTGGGGAGATACACAAAAAGCTCGCCGTCGTTCGTGGGAAGACACCAACGTCGAGTTGGCTTCAGCCAACGCATGTGCTGCATATGCTGCTCATCCATGAGAGAGCGGGCTGTGACAATCAAGCTCTCTGAGGTGGAGATACCGAAATGCTCGAAGATGGGAGTGAGGAGGCTGCCGACTGACTCAGTCTTCCATGCAGTGCCGTAGTTGCGTCCGGAGAAAGGCTTGGTCTTCAGAGAGACCAGGTGGTGCGCAATGACGGTGCCTTGTTGACCGCGAAGTTCAACTCGGGCCACTCATATCGATCCTCAGGAATGAGATCACCGATAGCCTTGTAGAGGAGGATAAGCTCAGAAATCCGTAACTTGTTCGGCTCCATCTTGTAGAGGAGAGTGGTGCTCAGAATGCGGACGATGCAACTAAGAGTGGGGTGACGGACGTCTATCTGCGTCATAGTCTTGGAGTGGTAGGTACCAAGACCGATGTATCTCCTGAAAACCTGCACATCATGAAACTGAGTAGGCAGAGCTACCTGCCTGAGATCGCGGTCGAAACCATAGATGTCGCAGAGGTCAGGGATTGGCAGCCTGTAACGGATACCTCGGATCAGGATGGTCAGAGTGTCCTCCAAAGCGTCGTGGTGGACCTCGTCTCTGTAGTAGACGCGTGCGCTTGCAAGGAACTTGCGGACAAGGTCGAGATAGAGGTCGTACTGCCGTGAGTACAATGTCCCCAAACCAATCTTATCGAGCATGGTGGAGAGCTCCACGTCGATACCCAAACGGCGCATGGTGTGAGGGTCGATAAAATGCGTAGGGACCACAACAACACGCAGAAACCTGTCTCTGGTCTCGGTATCGATCGATACTGATTGGGTGTCGATCGATGCTTGTCATCTAAACCTGGTTCACGTGAAGACACAAGACAAAAGCAAAAATGAAAATAAAGGGAAAAAACTATGTACAGACTCACCAGTGGGTTGCCTCCCACTAAGCGCTTGTTTAATGTCCTTAGCTTGACATTGGGATCATTCAGGCAGCTGGTGGTTCATCCAGAGGCATTATGTGGCCATCTGGAATAGCGGCTTTCTCCCAATAGTCTTTCAACCGCTGTCCATTGACAGTGGACTCTTTTCCCTCAGCATTTACCAGCACGACTGCACCGTGTGGGCGGACTTCCTTGATTGTAAAGGGACCTGACCAACGAGAACGTAACTTCCCAGGAAATAACTGTAAACGAGAGTTATACAGAAGTACCTGATCATTCGGTTCAAAGTGGCAAGAAAGGATCTTCTTGTTGTAATAGGCCTTAGTCCTCTCTTTGTATAGCTTGGAGTTTTCATAGGCGAGGTGTCTGATCTCATCTAGCTCATTGAGTTGAACCAATCGCCTTTGAGCAGCAGACTTGATGT
The DNA here is from genome assembly GCA_004349715.1 of Crucihimalaya himalaica. Taxonomy (NCBI): domain Eukaryota; kingdom Viridiplantae; phylum Streptophyta; class Magnoliopsida; order Brassicales; family Brassicaceae; genus Crucihimalaya; species Crucihimalaya himalaica. Next base: position 36,055 of record SMJT01000042.1, on the reverse strand, counting down.
CGAAATTCATCAACTTAGTAGCCGAGGCTGCTTTGTGCTCAATCTCAACTGGAAGATGACACGCTTTCCCGTACAGCAAATTGAATGGTGTGGTGCCGAGTGGTATCTTGAAAGCGGTCCGGTAAGCCCAAAGTGCATCGTCGAGCTTCACTGCCCAGTCTTTCCGTGTAGCCCCAACTGTCTTCTCCAAAATCTCTTTGATCTGTCTGTTGGAGACCTCAACCTGTCCGCTTGTCTGAGGATGATAAAGTGTGGCGACGCGGTGATGCACGCCGTACTTCCTCAGCAGCTTTACGAAGATCTTGTTGATAAAGTGAGTGCCACCATCACTTATAACAACTCGAGGTACTCCAAATCGAGGGAAGATAATGGTCTTGAACAGTTTCAGAACTACAAAAGAGTCGTTGGTAGGACTAGCAATCGCTTCTACCCATTTGCAGACGTAATCGACTGCGACCAAGATGTACTTGTTCTATCGCGATAGAGGGAACGGTCCCATAAAATTGATATCCCAGCAATCGAAAACTTCTACTTCGAGGATAAAGTTCTGTGGCATCTCATGTCGCTTACTGATCTTTCCTCTTCTCTGACACACGTCGCAATGTGAGATAAAAGCATGAGCATCTTTGAAAAGTGTAGGCCACCAGAAACCAGCTTGCAGAACCTTAGAAACCGTTTTGAATGTGGCAAAGTGTCCAGCATACTCAGATCCATGGCAGTGATATAGAACTTTCGGCACCTTAGTCTCAGCGATACATCTTCTGTAAATCCCATCAGAACAGTGCTTTTACAAGTACGGTTCATCCCAAAAGAAGCGTCTAACATCTCGCATAAACTTCTTCTTAGCATACTTCTTGAGATGCTTTGGTTCGTATTCTGCAGCAAGATAATTAGCTATGTCAGCATACCAAGGCTCAGTAGGAGTAGTGACAGCAAAAGATTCCTCAGCAGACACGTGATCTGCAGTCAAGACAGCACTGGTAGATAGTTGGTATCGATCGATGCTGACATTTTGGACACGTGGGGATTGCAAGATCTCGTGAGGGTGTCGATCGATGCTTGCATTTTGCATTTGCAGAGTCGTAGCAGAGTTGTGTCGAATCCCAGTTTCGACGAAATAAATCCTCTCCTGAAGTAAAGAATCATCAATAGGCACGGTTTCATCGATCCTTATTCATGAGAGATGGTCTGCAACTCAATTCTCTACCCCTTTCTTATTTTTGATCTCGATGTCAAAACCTTGGAGTAGTAGAACCCAACGGCAGAGGCGAGGCTTCAGGTCCTTGTTCTGCAGCAGATACTTGAGAGCAGCATGGTCGGTATGAACGGTCATCTTACTCCCAATCAGATAAGAACGAAATTTCTCAAAAGAGAATACAACGGCGAGCAACTCTTTCTCTGTAGTGTTGTAGTTCTTTTGAGCATCATCCAATGTCCTGCTGTCGTAGTATATGATATGTAGCTTCTTGTCCTTCCTCTGTTCCAAAACTGACCCAACTGCGAAATCACTCGCATCGCACATGATCTCAAAGGGGAGGTTCCAATCTGGTGGTTGAACAATAGGAGCAGTAACTAATGCCTTCTTGATCTGTTCGAATGTGACAAGACACTCTGGTGTAAAATCGAAGGTGACATCCTTACAGAGAAGAGTAGTAAGTGGACAGGCTAACTTGGAGAAATCCTGAATGAATCTGCGATAGAATCCGGCGTGACCAAGGAAACTCTGAATGTCCTTCACAGATGTTGGTGGCAGGAGGCTTGTCATAACCTAAATCTTAGCCTTATCAACTTTGATCCCAGCCTTAGAAACCTTGTGTCCCAAAACAATGTCTTCTTGAAACATAAAGTGACACTTCTCCCAGTTTAGAACTAGATGTTTCTCTTCGCAGCGCTGAAGTACCTTGCATAAATTGTCTAGGCAGCCCTTAAACGAAGATCCATAAACTGAAAAGTCATCCATAAACACCTCCATGAACTCCTCAATCATATCTGAGAAAATTGACATCATACATCTCTGGAAGGTGGCTGGAGCGTTACATAACCCAAACGGCATTCTCTTGTAAGAAAAAGTGCCGTAGGGACATGTGAACGTCGTCTTTTCTTGATCGTCTGGATGTATCGGGATCTGGAAAAAACCTGAGTATCCATCCAGGAAGCAATAGTATGGGTGACTTGCAAACCTTTCCAGCATTTGATCGATGAACGCGAGTGGGAAATGGTCTTTCCTAGTAGCAGCATTCAACTTCCTGTAATCGATACACATGTGGTTCCCAGTGATCGTTCTTGTCAGGATCAGCTCATCTTTCTCATTCTTTACCACAGTGAATCCTCCTTTCTTAGGCACAACATGAACTGGACTGACCCAACTGATGTCGGAGATGGCGTAGATGATCCCTGCTTCCAGAAGTTTCATTATCTCTTTCTTTACAACTTCCTTCAGATTCGGGTTAAGCCTCCTCTGATGTTCGATTGAAGCTTTCTACTTGTCCTCCAGATGAATCTGATGCATGCACAGATCTGGTGATATACCTGAAATGTCATCAAGAGAATAGTCGAGAGCTTTGCGATACTTGCGCAGCTTGCTCAGCAGTAAAGCGACCTCTGCGTTATTTAAAGAAGAATTTACAATCACAAGATATGTGGAGTTAGGGCCAAGAAAGACATACCTCAGTTTAGGGGCTCTCTCCTCACTCTAGTCGCCTAACGAATCAGATCGCGTGGGAGAGACAACCAGTTCCTCTGTTAAAAATAGTTGGTATCGATCGATGCTCTCAGTGGTATTGATCGATGCCTCAGTGGTACTATCAAGGATCGTGGCGTACCCAGTAGCAACCTCACTGGAAACTATCTCTGTTTCAGCTGAACAAACTAGTGCTCTCCCCAACAGATTCTCAAGGTGTAACCGCATGAAGTATTTGTCCGATATATAACTAAAGGTATCGATGAAGAATGTCTGCCCATCAATGGTTGGCTTTTTCATCATCTTTTCCATGTTGAAGGTCATGATCAGATCACCAATGTTGAGGGATATTCTCCCATTTTCGCAGTCGATCAGAGCGCCTGCTATGGCCAGAAAGGGTCTGCCCAAAATCAGTTGATCTCTTGGTTCAGCGTCGTACTCTAGGACTATGAAATCAGTCGGGACTAAGCAGTCGTCGATCGTAATTGGAACGTCTTCGAGTAATCCTTCAAGAAATTGGACTGAACGGTCAGCAAGAATTAGGGAGATCCCAGTAGGTGTGAAGTTTGTCATCCCCATTCTCTTAGCTATTGAATATGGCATGAGATTGACAATGGAACCAAGATCGCAAAAGGAGAGTTCGAACCTCTCAGTGAAGATTGTGCAATCAAATACAAAACTTCAAGGGTCCGGCAGCTTTTCTGGAATCTTGTTGAGTAGGATCGCACTGCACTCGTGAGTAATCCTCAGCACTCCTTCCTCAAGATTCACATTACTTAACACCATCCGCTTGATATATCTTCTGAAAGCTGGTGAAGTCATGATAGCATCGACGAAAGGGAGTTCAACAACCAACTTTTCTAGCATTGCCTTGCATCTGGCCTCTTCTATTTCCATCTTAATCTTGGTAGGAGGTCGAGGGAAGGGTATCTTAGGTAAATAAACCATCCCAATGTTCCCCGTAGACTGCTTCTTCTCGATGTTTGGACTGGTATCGATCGACACTAGATGAGTGTCGATCGATGCTGGTGGTTGTGCAACTGTTTCTACAAATCGTTGAATGGGTGTCGATCAATGTAGGTTGGTATCGACCGACACTGGGTGAGTGTCGATCGATACTGGAATAATTCTAGGAATCTCATGATCATCGTCTCTAGCAAGATCGACGAGATGCTTTGAAGAATAGGTTTTCTTCACCCCTGGACTGACCTCTCTTCCACTTCTCAAAGTAATAGCGTGAACGTGCTCCCTTGGATTCACCGTCTTTCCTGGAAGGAAACCATCATGTCTCTTAACTGTTTCTGCAGTCTGGTGATATATCATAGTTTTTAGCCACTTTTAACCATGATATAAGTCTTTTTCTGAGTCTTTTCAGTAGTTTTAGAGTCTTTCAAGTTCTTTTCAGGATATAGGCACATATGGAGCTAAATTGGATTATTGGAAGCTTTTGAAGCAATCAGGAGTTGAACAGTTCGGGGAATTGAGCTCAGTGTCGATCGACACCTATGCAGCATCGATCGACACCATCCTTTTGAAGAGACACGATTAAAGATCCTAGTATCGATCGATACCATTTACAGTATCGGTCGATACTAGTGATCAGAACGCGCATCAAGACCCGAAGATAAACTAGAAGCTTTCCTTATTTTTTGAGATAGACTCCTAAACGTGTTTTAGCTATTTAATTAGGTTTTTTAGCCTCCAAAAAAGAACACTTGTGATTTCTAGAGATAGAGTATTCTTGCAATTGAGTTTTGGGAGAAGAACCTTGAACCCTCTTTGTATCTATATTATTCATGATGTAAAGTTACTTTATGATATCTATATTATTCATGATGTTTGTTTCATTCACCATGTCTGAGTAGATTCCCTGTTTGGTTTAGGGTTGTTTAAAGGTATTTGATGAATTATTAGATCTGAATTACTTGTTAGGGAATATCTATAGAGCTTTTCACCTAGACTTGAGATTAATGCTTATTGTAGCCTCGGGAACTAGAATCGGATATTAGGTTGATTAATTGACACGAAAGTGTAATTAGTTTCCTGAACTAGTGTTTGGTGAGCAAAAGACCTAATCGCAAAGAAATTTGGTTTAGGATTTTGTGAACAATTGAACTTGACCGTTAATGCTTGTTTGAATTTATAGAATTTGCAAAGAAATTTGGAATTCTAGGTTTAGACATAGATAGTCTTCGCAACCATAGTTGGTTTACTTTACATCTGTGTTTCAAGTTCAAGAGCGGAGCTTATTTCATCCCTGACATTTGATTTGATTTATAATTCTGAATTGCCTGCAAACTTCCCTAAGCCTAGCCTTTATCCCACTGATTTACTACTTTGTTTTAATTGTTTTGTTATCCTTGATTACATTTGTTTAGCTTAGCTTAATTCATATTCTATAATCTATTGAGTGATTTCTTGAGTCTTTGTGGTTCGACTCCTATATACTGCAGCTACTGCTTTAGTAATTTTAGGGTATTATATTTGAGCATACCAAATTTTGGCGCCGTTGCCAGGGACTCTAATATCACCATTAGATTACGGTTTAGAATTTTGACTAAGTTGTTGAGCATCGATCGACACCCTTCAGGTATCGATTGATACTCGGTTTAAATTTCATCACTTACGCGATTTGATTTCTGTGTTTCAGGTGTATGCAACATCGAGAGACCAGAAGAAGCAAGAACAAGCAGTTGACCAATGTATCTAACAAAGAGCTAACTGAATTAGAGCGCACGATCAGAAAGCAAAAGAAACAAGCAGAGATGAACAATCCGATTGTGCTTGCTCGTGATGAGGCTGGGGTTTTGAGAGATCAAGAAGGTCACCTGTGTGACGCGCAAGGAAAGAAGCTTGATGCAGAAGGAAACTTTGTTGCCCCTGCACTGGTAGCTAATGAGGTTATCCCACCAGCTTTGCATGGAAATGTTTGGAATGCTCTGGTTAATCGCGCCAGAACACTTGGGGAATACAACCGACCAGACCAATTCTATGCTAACCGGTCTGCGATTCGTATTCCAACATTTCAGAGAAATGACTTTGAGCTGAAGCCTGCATACTACACTCTTGTAGGCCAGCACCCTTTACATGGTCTTTCTCACGAGCATCCCATGGATCATATCGAGAGGTTCAAAGATTTGGTCACCAGTATCAAATACAATGGAGTGTCCAATGAGTTCCTCTTCTGTAAGCTCTTCCCATACTCTCTTAGTGGAGATGCAGCTTACTGGTTGAAGCAGTTACCTCCTGGTTCTTTGACAACTTGGGAGGAGACTAAGACTGCGTTTCTGAACAATTTCTATGATGATGCAAGATCTGAAGAGCTCAGGAACATGATCTTCCAGTTTTCTCAGGGAGCAACTAAGGCATTCATGGCTGCATGGGTTCGATTTCGATCTTATCAGAGGGATTCCCCTCACCACGGTTTCTCGCAGGTTCAGTTATTGGGTATCTTCTTCAGAGGGATCGATTGGAGGTATCAGATGGCTTTAGACGCTGTAAGCAATGGAAATTTCAACACCAGGTTTCCCGAGGACGCTTTATGTGCTGATTGAGAATTTAACATCTAGCAACAGTACTAAGAATGCAGATTTTGAGAGGAAGAAGCATAATGGTAACATTGATGGGTTGCAGATTGCTGAGGTACATGCTAAGCTGGATTCAGTTCACAATCTGTTAATGGGTAAGCAGCAGAAGGCAGTGCATTTTGCTGAGGAAGTCGAGAACATCGATGAAGGTGAAGGAGAGGATGTTAACTACATTGGTGGTAATGGTTTTCAGAATTCGTCATACAACCGCGGTTTCAATAACAACTCTCAGAGAGGAGGATTCAAATCTGACTTCAAGTCTGTGAATTTTGGAGCAAACTCCTTTGCTCAGAAGCCATTTCAGAACAGTGGGTACACTCGCACCTATGGGAATTCATCCTACTAGACACCACCTCCCAAGACTCAGGAAAGCAAAGTTGAGACTATGCTTGAACAGGTTCTTGAGGGGCAACAAAAGATGACTGTTGATTTCAATGGAAAGATGGATGCCTTGTACACTGATCTGAACGGAAAAATCGAGGCTCTGAACATCCATCAGAAGAAGCTGGAAACTCAGGTTGCCCAAACTGCAGAAACAGTCAAGAGACAAGATGGTTTCCTTCCGGGAAAAACGGTGAATCCAAGGGAGCACGTTCATGCCATTACTTTGAGAAGTGGAAGTGAAGTTGCTCCAGGGTTGAAGAAGACCTACTCTCCTAAGCAGCTCATCGACCTTGCTTCAGATGACGACGATGAGATTCCTGCGATTTCCCCAGTATCGATTGATACTCACACAGTATCGGTCGATACCACTCAAACTCGAGCATTGCCTGTTCAAAATTCTACAGGACCAGTTGTAAAACCGCAAGCATAGATCGATACCCACCCTCTGTCGATCGATACCAGTTCAAGAGTCGAACAAAAGTATTCCTTTCCCTCGACCTCCTGCCAAGTCGAAGAAAGAGATAGAAGAAGCTAGATGCAAGGCGATGTTGGAAAAATTGGTTGTCGAACTCCCGTTCGTAGATGCTATCAGGACTGCACCAGCTTTCAGGAGATACATCAAGAGGATGGATCAAGCAATGTGAATCTTGAGGAAGGGGTACTGAGAATCACCCACGAGTGCAGTGCAATTCTTCTCAACAAGATTCCAGAGAAGTTACCAGACCCTGGAAGTTTTGTATTGGATTGCACAATCTTCACTGAGAGGTTCGAACGTTCCCTTTGCGATCTTGGTTCTAGTGTAAACCTTATGTCGTACTCAGTAGCTAAGAGAATGGGGATGAAAGACTTCACACCCACTAGGATCTGCCTGATTCTTGCTGATCGCTCTGTGCGATTTCCTGAGGGATTACTTGAGGACGTTCAGATTACGATTGGAGACTGCTTGGTCCCAACTGATTTCACAGTCCTCGAGTATGATGTTGAACCAAGAGATCCACTGATCTTGGGCAGACCCTTCTTAGCTACAGCTGGCGCCCTAATCAACTGCAAGAATGGGAGAATATCCCTCAACATTGGTGATCTGATTATGACCTTCAACATGGAAAAGAAGATGAAGAAACCAACCATAGACGGCCAGACATTCTTCATCGACACTTTCAGTCAGCTATCAGATGAGTACTTCATGAGGTTACACCCTGAGAATCCTTTGGAAAGAGCGTTGGTTTGCTCAGCTAAAACAGAAATAGTTCCCACCGAGGTTGCTGCTGGTTATGCCACGATCCTTGACACAAATGCAGAAGCATCGATCGATACCACAGGAAGTATCGATCGATACACACCCTTTCTTCGCGAGGAACTGGTTATCTCTCGTGCCAGATCTGATTCGTTGAGCGATTGGAGTGAGAAGAGAGCTCCTAAACTCGATCTTAAACCACTCCAGCCAGTTTGAGGTATGTTTTCCCTGGCCCTAACTCTACTTACCCAGTGATTGTCAATTCTTCTTTGAACAACGCAGAGGTCGCCTTACTGCAAAGCAAGCTGCGATCCTTCGATCTGGAAGACGAGTCCAAACCTTCGATCGAGCATCAGAGGAGGCTTAACCCGAATCTGAAAGAAGTGGTAAAGAAAGAGATTTTGAAACTTCTGGAAGTAGGAGTCATTTATGCCATCTCTGACAGCAGTTGGGTCAGTCCGGTTCATGTTGTTCCTAAGAAAAGAGGATTCATAGTGGTAAAGAATGAGAAAGATGAGCTGTTTCCGACGAAAACGCTCACCGGGCATCGCATGTGTATCGATTACAGGAAGCTGAATGCGGCGACGAGGAAAGATCATTTCCCATTGCCATTTATTGATCAAATGCTGGAGAGGTTGGCAAGTCACCCATACTACTGCTTCCTGGATGGATACTCAGGCTTCTTCCAGATCCCTATACATCCAGATGATCAGGAGAAGACGACGTTCACTTTTCCCTACGGCATGTTCGCCTACAGGAGGATGCCGTTTGTGTTGTGTAATGCTCCAGCTACATTTCAGAGATGTATGATGTCCATTTTCTCAGATATGATCGAGGAGTTAATGGAGGTATTTATGGATGACTTTTCTGTCTATGGGTCGTCATTTAGGGGATGTCTGGACAACTTATGCAAGGTACTTCAGCGCTGTGAAGAGAAGCATCTAGTTCTTAACTGGGAGAAGTGTCACTTTATGGTCCAAGACGATATTGTTCTGGGACACAAGATTTCTAAGGCTGGGATTGAAGTTGATAAAGCTAAGATTCAGGTCATGACAAGCCTCCTGCCACCTACATCTGTGAAAGACATTCGGAGTTTCCTTGGTCACGCCGGGTTCTATCACAGATTCATTAAAGATTTCTCCAAGTTAGCTCGTCCGCTCACTGCTCTTCTGTGCAAAGATGTCACTTTCGATTTTACGCCAGAATGTCTCGTCGTGTTCGAAATGATCAAGAAGGCATTGGTTACTGCTCCTATTGTTCAGCCACCAGATTGGAACCTCCCTTTTGAGATCATGTGTGATGCAAGCGACTTCGCGGTCGGATCAGTTTTGGGACAGAGGAAAGACAAGAAGCTTCATGTCATATATTACGCCAGCAGAACACTGGATGACGCTAAAAAGAATTACAGTACCACTGAGAAGGAGTTACTTGATGTTGTGTTCTCTTTTGAGAAATTTTGTTCTTATCTGATTGGAAGTAAGGTGATTGTTCACACTGACCATGCTGCTCTTAAGTACCTGTTACAGAATAAGGATATGAAACCTCGATTGTGTCGATGGGTTCTACTGCTCCAAGGTTTCGACATTGAGATCAAAGATAAGAAAGGAGTGGAGAATGGAGTTGTAGACCATCTATCACGAATGAAGATCAGTGATAAAGTTCCTATTGATGATTCCTTACCTGAGGAGAACATCTACTTCATTGAGACTGGATGTCGACACATCTCTGGTTCGATTTTGCCATTACAGACAGCAAGCATCGATCGACACTCCCCAGGTATCGATCGATATCCTCACAAATTGCTGCAGTCGGTTCAACATTTAAGCATCGATCGACACCCCTTGAGCATCGATCGATACCAGCTATCATCCATAGCTGAATCGAATATAGATCAGTCTGATACAGAGGAATCCTTGGGTATCACTTCTCCTGCTGAACCTTGGTATGCCGACATAGCCAATTACCTTGCTGCTGACTACGAACCAAAGCATCTCAAGAAGTATGTCAAGAAGTAGTTCATGAGAGATGTCAGACGTTACTTTTGGGATGAACCATATATGTACCAGCACTGTTCTGATGGGATTTACAGAAGGTGTATAGCTGAATCTGAGGTGCTAGAAATTCTATTTCATTGCCATGGATCTGAGTATGTTGGGCACTTCGCCACATTCAAAACAATTTCTAAGGTTCTGCAAGCTGGTTTCTGGTGGCCTACAATGTTCAAAGATGCTCACGCCTTCATCTCTCATTGTGATGTGTGTCAGAGAAGAGGGAAGATCAGCAAGCGACATGAGATGCCACAAAACTTCATCCTTGAGGTCGAATTCTTTGACTGCTAGGGCATTGATTTTATGGGACCATTCCCTCCATCGCGACAGAATACATACATATTGGTCGCCGTCGATTACGTCTCTAAGTAGGTAGAAGCAATTGCTAGTCCTACCAACGACTTCTACTTCTAGGGGTATCTAAGCAGTCCTACCAAAATTTGATATGCTCAAATTTAATACCCTAAAGTATCTAAGCAGTCGCTATCGTATTCTAGGAGTCAATCCACAAGGACTCAAGATGACACTCAATAGATTCAGAAATATGAATTAAGCTAAGTAGAATAGATGAAATCAAGAACATCAAAACAATTAAAACAAATAGTAAATCAGTGGGGGAAAACGCTAGGCCTAGGGGAACTTGCAAGCAAATCAGAATTATCAAATCAAATCAATTGTCAGGAAATATATTAAGCTCCGCTTTCAAACTTGAAACACAGATGTAAAGTAAAGCAACTTTCGTTGCGAAGACTATCTATGCCTAAACCTAGAATTCCAAATTTCTTTGCAAATTCTATGAATTTAAACAAGCATTAAAGTTCAAGTTCAATTGTTCACAAAATCCCTAAACCAAATTTCTTTGCGAATAGGGCTTTTGCTCACCAAACACTAGATCAGGCAATCAATCACACTTTCGTGCCAATCAAACAACCTAAAATCAGATTCTAGTTCGCGAGGCTAAAATCAGCATTAATCTCAAGTCTAGGTTGAAAACTCTTATATTATTCCCTAACAATCAATTCAGATCTAATAATTCATCAAAACTTTTAAGTAACCCTAATCCTAACAGGGGAGTCTATCTCAGAATTGGTGAAAGCAATAAACATCATGAATAGAAATATAATATCATAAAGTTGTATCGATTGATGCCAGGTTCTTTGGTCATGGTTCTTCCAAACATGGTTGTCGCGATCATTGCTGATGCTTGTTCCCGAACGGCTTTGAACCTCCAAAGATTTGCTTTTCAAAAGCTCCCCAAAAAAATCCTCCAAATTGGCTCCATTAACGCGCCTATAACTTGAAAAGAACCTGAAAACTCTAAAACTATAGAAGAGCTCAACAAAAAGGACTTATATCATGGCTAAAAAACGGGTAAACGATGATATATCAACTCCCCCAGACTTAGTCTTTGCTTGCCCTCAAGCAAACAGAAAACCAAACAGAGAAAGAGGTTTTGAAAACATGGAGACTCACCTTTTTCTTGAGACAGAGAAATGACCTTTTTCCAAGCTCCCAGTCGTCACCTAAACAGCTTCAGATCGGACCACCATGTACTTCTCCTTAGGCTGTTGTAGTTTCCCATTATCCACTCATTATCTCACAGCATCAATCATACTAAATCCCTCATTGCCGTTTCATCACTGATGTTGATATTCAAGAACTTCTAGATTCTTCCTCATGCGATATCATGAACTAAGGAACCACTCAGACTTTACACTTTGGTATTGATTTCCTCTCCCCAGACTTATCTCTTTTTATATTTTTGATTTTCGAATTAAGCTTTGCATACACAAATCAAGGTTTGAGACGCGAGAACTGATGGTGATTGCCACCTAATCCTGTTCTCCCCTCTCAAAGTGTCAAAGTCTTAGGCGAATAATGGGTCTCAGGAAATGTTCCTACCCCTCGTTCAGACTTTTGTGTGATCAGTCCTTATCCAAGTAGAACAATGGTATCAACAGGAATTACTCTAACCCTCTACTCGGCGGAAATTCATCTCATCTTTTATGCCTTTAATATGTATCATATGTGTTAGGGAGAGGTCTACCATATTTATCAAACGCATGGGTTCCTTTTGCCAGATATGAATGATAAATCAAGTTCAGTGAATTACAAACCTCAGGAGTGAAGTGCAAAATTGGCTCTGGATTTAGAAGAAATTTGCTGGAGACATGGGTGTTTCCTGGTCGACTGGTTAGCCTTTGGATTTTTCAATAGTCGATCTTAGGGCTGGTTCTGTGACAATGGTTACTCAAAAACAAAGTCAGGACACTGACATCAAGCAAAGGTTCATAAGCTCCAACAAGTTTGACTCAAAAAGACTCAAAAATGGACTGACCCTAAGAAAACGAAACACATGTTCAGTAATCACTCCCCCAGACTTGAACAACACTGTCCCAGTGTTATTTAGCCTAGAGGAAGCAAAAGAGAGCACATAACAAAAATGGCTGTAAGTAAGCGCAACAATTACCGTGGGGAGGTAATGGTATCGATCGATACTTGAGGGAGTATCGATCGATGCCAAGGTCTGTGTCGGATTCTGAAACTCGAAATAGTGTCTACTGAAAGCAAAAGTTAGGTGAAGTACTGTCAGATCAGAGAACACAGTTAGAAGCAACAGAATAATATGTAGCCATAAGTTTCAACAAGACTGACAATGAGATTAGACAAGCTTCAGAAAAGAAAGCAGAACAAAGAAAAAGAAAAGAAAGGGAAATGTGAAACCAGCGAACAGAAACTAGTCTGAATCCTCATCAGAATCGAATTCAGTAGACGGAGGTAGCGGGTCGAAGGGCCAGGAGTGGAGTGGTCAGCGTCAGTGACGAATGCAGCGGGCAGCGAAAGACAGCAGACCAGAGCTCTGAAGACTCTCCACCACGTACCTCTGAAAGGTAGCTGTTCTTCCATGGGTAACTCTGGTGGTGGAGTAAATGAAAGAGCTAGCAGATGTCTGGCGGCGCTGTGAACGGCGAGGCTGACTCCCAGCAGAGTCAGCGCTGGTGTCTCAACAGCAGCGACAGGAGCGGATGGAGTGGCGTGGTGCGCGGACACGAGAGAAGGGCGACCGAAAGCAAACTCGGGTTAGGATCGAAGTGCAGCCGAGAAGGGTGAGTGCCAATGGAGGTGAAAGCGCAGTTGGGGAAGCTGCACAAAAGAGCTCTCCATCTCTGTAACACCACTCGAGCTGTGGCGAGGAACTGACGCACGAGATATGGGTAGAGGTAATACTGCCGTGAGTAACGAGTGCCCAATCCAATCTTGTCGAGCATAGTAGAAGATCAATGTCGATGCCCAGACGACGCATGGTGAGAGGATCGATGAAGCGTGTAGGCGGATGACAACTCGCAGCCACTCGTTGTAGAACAGAGTGTCGTAGTCGTCCCACTCCTCAGCTATTGGCTTGTAAACGCAAGCCTCACCTTCAGTCACATCCTTGGGCAACTCTTCTTAAATGCGTCGTGGAACGATCCTCTCCCCTCCAATTTAGGCCAGGGAGGTCTTGCAACAGGGGCAGGGCAGATGGAGAAGGAGAACGTCGTGGTGCGGCTCGCAAGTCACTGATGTGGTGCCTCAATGAAGCTCTGACGACCAGTATCCTCGTGAAACCTCCCTTCAGGACCCTGTAGCGATCGCCGGTAAGAATGGCAGATGATGACTCCGGCATGCCACTGTGAGTCATAGAATGCCTCCACCTCTCTTTGGAGATCAAAATGCGGCATGGGGGTTGGAACTGGAAGCGTCATACCTGTCGTGTCCTCTTTGCGGCAGCCATCTGAGACAATTCAAAATGAAAACAGAAGTTAGAATAGCTCCTACGTCCAGTGAGTGCAGGCATCGATCGATACCAAGGGGAATCGATCGATGCTAGAAGTAGAGGCACAAGGACTAAGCAATCGCTATAGTATTTCTAGGGGTCAATCCACAAGACTCAAGAATGACACTCAATAGATTCAGGAAATATGAATTAAGCAAGTAGAATAGATGAAATCAAGAACAGCAAAACAATTAAAACAAGTAGTAAATCAGTGGGGAAAACGATAGGCCTAGGGAAAACGCTAGGCCTTGGGGAACTTGCAGACAAATCAGAATTATCAAATCAAAATCAATTGTCAGGAAATATATTAAGCTCCCTTCAAACTTAACACAGATGTAAAGTTAAAGCAACTTTCGTTGCGAAGACTATCTATGCCTAAACCTAGAATTCCAAATTTCTTTGCAAATTCTATTGAATTTAAACAAGCATTTAAAGTTCAAGTTCAATTGTCACAAAATCCCTAAACAATTTCTTTGCGAATAGGGTTTTGCCTCACCAAACACTAGATCAGGCAATCAATCACACTTTCGTGCCAATCAAACAACCTAAAATCAAGATTCTTAGTTCGCGAGGCTAAATCAGTATTAATCTCAAGTCTAGGTGAAAAGCTCTATAGATTATTCCCTAATAATCAATCCAGATCTAATAATTCATCACAATACCTTTAAGTAACCCTAATTCTAACACGGGATCTTACTCAAGACATGGTGAAAGCAATAAAACATCATGAATAGAATAGATATCATATAAAACATGTGAAATAGGTAAGAATACAAAGAGGTTCAAGAGTTCTTCTTCAAAAGACTCAATTGCAGAAAACTCTATCTCCAGAAATCACAAGGTGTCCGTCTCCGCAGGCTCTAAAACCTAATTATATTGTTTTAAAAACGTTTAGGAGTCTATCTCGAAAAATAAGGAAGATTCTGAATGATCTTGTTTTTTTTCATGTTCTGGTTACTGGCATCGACCGATACTATAAGTGGTATCGATCGATGCCAGTTTCTTTTCATGGTTCTTCCAAACGAATGGTGTCGATCGATGCTGAGCTTGTTTCACCGAACGGCTTGATACCAAGATTGCTTCAAAAGCTCCCAAATCTCCAATTGGCTCCATACGCGCCTATAACTTGGAAAAAGAACCTGCGAAGACTCTAAAACTGTAGAAAAGATTCAACAAAAAAGGACTTATATCATGGCTAAAAACGGGTAAAAACGATGATATATCAACTCCCCCAGACTTAGTCTTTGCTTGCCCTCAAGCAAACAGAAAACCAAACAGAGAAAGAGGTTTGAAAACATGGAGACTCACCTTTTTCTTGAGACATAGAAATGACCCTTTTTCCAAGCTCCCAGTCGTCACCTAAACAGCTTCAGATCGGACCACCATGTACTTCTCCTTAGGCTGTTGCAGTTTCCCATTATCCACTCATTATCTCACAGCATCAATCATACTAAATCCCTCATTGTCGTTTCATCACTGATGTTGATATTCAAGAACCTTCTAGATTCTTCCTCGTGCGATATCATGACTAAGGAACCACTCAGATTTTACACTTTGGTATTGATTTCCTCTCCCCTAGACTTATCTCTTTTTATATTTTTGATTTTTGAATTAAGCTCTGCATACACAAATCAAGGTTTGAGACGCGAGAATTGATGGTGATTGCCACCTAATCCCCGGTTCTCCCCTCTCATAAGTGTCAAAAGTCTTAGGCGAATAATGGGGTCTCAGGAAATGTTCCTACCCCTCGCTTCAGACTTTTGTGTGATCAGTCCTTATCCAAGTAGAACAATGGTATCACAGGAATTACTCCTAACCCTCTACTCGGCGGAAATCATCTCATCTTTTATGCCTTTTATGTATCATTATAGGTTAGGGGAGAGGTCTACCATATTTATCAAACACATGGGTTCCTTTTGCCAGATATGAATGATGAATCAAGTTCAATGAATACCAACCTCAGGAGTGAAGTGCAAAATTGGCTCTGGATTTAGAAGAAATTTGCTGGAGACATGGGTGTTTCCTGGTTAACTGGTTAGCCTTTGGATTTTTAAATAGTCAATCTTAGGGCTGGTTCTGTGACAATGGTTACTCAAAAACAAAGTCAGGACACTGACATCAAGCAAAGGTTCATAATCTCCAACAAGTTTGACTCAAAAATACTCAAAAATGGACTGACTCTAAGAAAAACGAACACAATGTCAGTAATCACCTCCCCCAGACTTGAACAACACTGTCCCCAGTGTTATTTAGCCTAGAGGAAGCAAAAGAAAGAACAGGAACAAAATGGCTGTAAGTAAGCGCAACAATACCGTGGGAAGGTAATGGGTATCTATCGATACTCTTTAGTATCGATCGATGCCAAGGTCTGTGTCGGATTCTAAAACTCGAGATAGTGTCTACTGAAGCCAAAAGTTAGGTGAAGTAACTTTCAGATTAGAGAACAAAGTTAGAAGCAACAGGAATAATATGTAGCCATAAGTTTCAACAAGTACTGACAATGAGATTAGACAAGTTCAGAAAAGAAAGCAGAACAAAAGAAAAGAAAAGAAAGGGAAATGTGAAACCCAGGAACAAAAACTAGTCTGAATCCTCATCAGAATCGGATTCAAAGACGGGGTAGCGGGTCGAAGGGCCAGGAATGGAGTGGTCAGCATCAGTGGACGACATGCAGCGGCAGCGAGAGACAGCAGACCAGATGCTCTGAAGACTCTCCACCACGTACCTCTGAAAGGTAGCTGTCTCCATGGGTAACTCTGATGGTGGAGGAAATGAAGGAGCAGGAGCAAATGTCTGGCGGCGCTGTGAACGGCGAGGCTGACTCCCAGCAGAGTCAGCGGCTGGTGTCTCAGCAGCAGCGACAGGAGCGGATGGAAGCTGGCGTGGTGCGCGGACACGAGCAGAAGGGGCGACCGAAAGCAAACTCGGGTCTAGATCGAAGTGCAGCAGAGAAGGGTGAGTGCCAATGGAGGTGAGAGCGCGGTTGGGGAGCTGCACAAAGAGCTCTCCATCTGTCGTAGGCAGGCACCAGCAGCGAGTGGCCTTTAACCAACGCATATGATGCATGTGCTGCTCATCCATGAGCGAGCGAGTAGTCACTATTGTGCATGCTGCAGTGGAGATGCCGAAGTGCTCGAAGATAGGGGTGAGAAGGGCTTGGTCTTCAGACAGACCAAGTGGTGTGCAAACAGGGCGCCAATGTTGACCTCGAGGTTCAACTCGGGCCACTCAAATCTATCCTCAGGAATTATGTCACCAACTGCCTTGTATATCAACATCAGCTCTGAGATCCTCAACTTCTTCGGCTCCATCTTGCAGAGTAAGGTGGAGCTCAGAATGAGGGCAATGCAACGCAGAGTCGGGTGGCAGATATCAATCTGGGTAGAGGTCTTGGAACTGTAGGCGCCAAGACCAATGTGTCGCGAAAAGTTCTGCAGATCCTGAAACTGAGAAGGGAGAGCAATCTGCTGAGGGTAAGGATCAAACCCGTAGATGGCGCAGAGGTCAGGGATAGGCAGCCTGTAGCGAACCCCTCTGAAGCGGCGCGGTGGACCTCGTCTCTGTAATACACTCGAGCTGTGGCGAGGAACTGACGCACAAGATCTGGGTAGAGGTCATACTGCCGTGAGTAAAGAGTGCCCAATCCAATCTTGTCGAGCATGGTAGAAAGATCAATGTCGATGCCCAGACGACGCATGGTGAGAGGATCGATGAAGCGCGTAGGCAGGATGACAACTCGCAGCCACTAGTTGTAGAACAGAGTGTCGTAGTCGTCCCACTCCTCAGCTATTGGCCTGTAAACGCAAGCCTCACTCTCAGTCACATCCTTGGGCAACTCTTCCCAAACGCGTCGTGGAACGATCCTCTTCCCCTCCAACTTAGGCCAGGGAGGTCTAGCAACAGGGGCAGGGGCAGATGGAGAAGGAGAACGTCGTGGCGCGGCTCGCAAGTCACTGATGTGTGCCTCAATAAAGCTCTGACGACCAGTATCCTCGGTGAAACCTCCCTTCAGGACCTTGTAGCGATCGCCAGTAAGAATGGCAGTGATGACTCCGGCGTGCCACTGTGAGTCATAGAATGCCTCCACCTCTTCTTGGAGATCAAAATTGCGGCGTGGGGGTTGGAACTGGAAGCGTCATCCTGTCGTGTCCTCCTGTCGAGTGCATTACCTGGTAGATCGAAGATATGAATGAGAGAATGATAATGTGGTCAAAAATCTGAGGGGAATAGAGCTTGGAATCGAAGAAATTGATGAAAAATCGAAAAATATGTGAGAGTTGGGAGAGAAAACAAAGACGGCGTCGAGCGATAATGAGGAAGTTGTGATGAAAACCCGAGGGTTTTATAGAAAAAAACTACCTGGAGCTGAGTATCGATCGATACCATAAGTGGTATCGATCGATGCTCAGCGTATGGCATAACTCCCTTTATGCTAATGGTATCGATCGATGCTCGTCGTCTGGACCTGGTTCCACGTGAAAACACAACACAAAAAACAAAACCAACAAATCAAAATAAAGACTATGTACAGACTCACCAGTGGGTTGCCTCCCACCAAGCGCTTGTTTAATGTCATTAGCTCGACATGGAAAGCAGTCAGGCAGCGGGTGGCTCAGCCAGAGGCACAATATGGCCATTTGGAATGGTGGCTTTCGCCCAATAGTGTTTCACCCTCTGTCCATTGACAGTGAACTCCTTCCCTTCAGCACTCAGCAACACTACAGCATCATGGGGGCGGACTTCTTTGATCGTGAAGGGACCTGACCAACGAAAACGCAATTTTCCAGGAAACAATTGCAAACGAGAGTTGTACAGAAGTACCTGGTCATTTGGTTCAAAGTGTCGGGAAAGGATCTTCTTGTCATGATAAGCTTTGGTCCGTTCCTTATACAGCTTGGAATTCTCATAGGCGGAGTGTCTGATCTCATCCAACTGAGCCAGTCGCCTTTGTGCAGCAGACTTGATGTCGAAATTCAGCAGTTTTGTAGCCCAGGCTGCTTTGTGCTCTATCTCAACAGGAAGATGGCATGCCTTTCCATACAGCAAATGGAAAGGTGTTGTCCCGAGTGGCGTCTTGAACGCTGTTCTGTAGGCCCAAAGAGCGTCGTCGAGTTTCAGCGCCCAGTCCTTCCGTGTAGCACCAACTGTCTTCTCCAGGATCTCTTTGATCTGTCTGTTGGAGACCTCTACTTGTCCACTGGTCTGAGGATGATATGGCGTGGCAACGCGGTGGTGAACGCCATACTTCCTCAGCAGCTTCTCAAAGATCTTGTTGATGAAGTGAGTACCTCCATCACTGATGACAACTCTGGGTACCCCAAATCGTGGGAAAATGATAGTCTTGAAGAGCTTCGAGACCACGACAGAATCGTTGGTAGGACTAGCAATTGCCTCTACCCACTTAGAGACATAGTTGACAGCGACTAAGATGTAGCGGTTCTGTCTCGATGGAGGAAATGGTCCCATGAAGTCAATACCCCAGCAATCAAACACCTCAACCTCCAGGATGAAGTTCTGTGGCATCTCATGACGCTTGTTGATCTTCCCTCGTCTCTGACATACATCACAGCGGGAAACGAAAGTGTGAGCATCCCTAAACATCGTGGGCCACCAGAAACCGGCTTGGAGAACCTTAGAGATCGTCTTGAATGTAGCAAAGTGCCCAGCATATTCAGAACCAAGGCAGTGAAAAAGGATTTCCGGCACCTCAGACTCAGCTATACACCTTCTGTAGATCCCATCAGAACAGTGCTTGTACAAATATGGCTCATCCCAGAAGTAGCGTCTGACATCTCTCATGAACTTCTTCTTCATATACTTCTTTATGTGCTTTGGTTCTAGATCAGCAGCAAGGTAATTTGCGATGTCGGCATACCAAGGTTCAGCAGAAGAAGTGATCGCCAAAGATTTCTCAAATTCAGAGTGATCTGTAGGGGAATCGGCGATGGAAATTTTCTGGTATCGATCGATACAGTGAGGGTATTGATCGATGCTCGAGTCGTGGATTGAAGGCCACCATGCGTGAGGGTATCGATCGATACTCCCATTGTATCGATCGATGCTCGTCTTCTTCAGCGACAGACTCAAAGCAGAACCTGTCTCAACGAAGTATATCTTCTCCTCAGGCAAAGAATCATCAATGGGAACCTCTTCACTGATCCTCATACGCGAGAGATGATCTGCAACGCCATTCTCTACTCCTTTCTTTTCCCTGATCTCTATGTTAAAACCTTGGAGCAGCAAAACCCATCGATATAATCGAGGCTTCATATCCTTATTTTGCAGCAGATATCGAAGAGCGGTATGGTCAGTGTGCACAATCCCCTTACTTCCTATCAGATAGGATCGAAACTTCTCAAAGGAGAATACAACAGCAAGCAATTCCTTCTCAGTGGTGCTGTAGTTCCTTTGGGCGTCATCCAGCGTCCTGGTGGCATAATAGATCACATGGAGCTTCTTGTCCTTCCTCTGTCCCAAAACAGATCCAGCTGCATAGTCACTCGCATCACACATGACCTCAAAAGGAAGGCTCCAATCTGGTGGTTGCACAATAGGAGCAGAAACCAACGTCTTCTTAATCAATTCGAACGCAGCAAGACACTCTGGTGTAAAATCAAATGTGACATCTTTGCACAGAAGAGCAGTAAGCGGGCGGGCTAGCTTGGAGAAATCCTGAATGAACCTGCGATAGAACCCGGCATGGCCTAGGAAACTCCGAATATCTTTCACTGATGTAGGCGGCAGGAGGCTTGTCATGACCTGAATCTTCGCGTTATCAACCTCAATCCCAGCTTTAGAGACCTTATGTCCCAGAACGATGCCGTTTGGACCATAAAGTGGCACTTCTCCCAGTTCAGAACTAGATGTTTCTCCTCACAACGCTGAAGTACCTTGCATAGATTATCCAAGCATCCCTTAAACGAAGACCCATAGACAGAAAAGTCATCCATGAACACCTCCATGAACTCCTCGATCATATCTGAGAAGATGGACATCACGCATCTCTGAAATGTAGCTGGAGCATTGCACAACCCAAATGGCATCCTCCTGTAGGCAAAGGTGCCATAGGGACAAGTGAAAGTCGTCTTCTCCTGATCATCTGGATGTATCGGGATCTGGAAAAAGCCTGAGTAGCCATCCAAGAAGCAATAGTAAGGATGACTAGCCAATCTCTCCAGCATCTGATCAATGAAGGGCAATGGGAAGTGATCTTTCCTTGTCGCGGCGTTCAGCTTCTTGTAATCGATGCACATTCGATGCCCAGTGATTGTTCTTGTTGGAACCAGCTCATCGTTCTCATTCTTAACCACTGTGAAGCCTCCCTTCTTTGGAACAACGTGAACCGGACTGACCAAACTGCTGTCAGAAATGGCATAGATAACTCCTGCTTCCAGCAGTTTCAAGATCTCTTTCTTAACCACTTCCTTCAGATTCGGGTTAAGTCGCCGCTGATGCTCTATTGAAGCCTTCGACTCGTCCTCCAGATGAATCCGATGCATGCACAGATCTGGTGATATACTTGAAATATCATCAAGAGAATAGCCGAGAGCTTTGCGATACTTGCGCAACTTGCTCAGCAGTAAGGCGACCTCTGCATTGTTCAAAGAAGAATTGACAATCACAGGATATGTAGAGTTAGGGCCAAGGAAAACGTACCTCAGGCTAGCTAGGAGTGGCTTTAGATCAATCTTAGGAGCCTTTGCTTCACTCCAATCAGGCAAAGAAACGGGCCTAGCGCGTCTGACTTGCAGCTCTTCTGGACGAAGAGGTTGGTATCGATCGATACCTCCTGTGGTATCAATCGATGCCTCGGCTTGGCTATCAAGGATCGTCGCATAGGCAGCAGCAACCTCTGTGGAAACTGCCTCTGTCTCAGCCGAGCAAACCAAAGCTCTCTCCAAGGGGTTCTCAGGATGCAATCTCAGGAAGTACTCATCGGAGAGGTCACTGAAGGTGTCAATGAAGAAAGTCTGACCATCAATGGTTGGTTTCTTCATCATCTTCTCCATATTGAACGTCATGACCAGATCACCAATGTTGAGAGATATCCGCCCATTCTTGCAATCAATTAGGGCTCCAGATGTAGCTAAGAACGGTGGTGAGCAATATCAATGGATCCCTCGGTTCAGCGTCATACTCAAGGACGATGAAATCGGTTGGAACTAAACAGTTCCTAATGGTGATCGAGACATCCTCGAGTAAACCTTCAGGGAATCGGATTGATCGATCAACAAGGATGAAGGAGATCCTTGTTGGTGTGAAGTCTGTCATCCCCATTCTCTTAGCCACCGAGTATGGCATAAGATTCACACTCGAACCAAGATCGCAAAGAGAACGTTCAAACCTCTCCGTGAAGATTGTGCAGTCCAAAACAAAACTACCAGGGTCTGGTAATTTCTCTGGGATCTTGTTGAGAAGGATCGCACTGCACTCATGGGTGACTCTCAGTACTCCCTCCTCGAGTTTCACATTGCTTGAAAGCATCCTCTCGATATACCTTCTGAAAGCTGGTGCAGTCTTGAGAGCATTGATGAACGGGAGCTCGACCACTATCTTCTCTAGCATCGCTCTGCATCTAGCGTCTTTTGTTTCTTTCTTCGACTTAGCAGGGGGTCGAGGAAAAGGAACCTTTGGTACATAAACTCTGCCGACATGACCTGTTGTCTGCTTCTGGTCGACCTTAGGAGGGGTATCGATCGATACTGGGGGAGTATCGATCGATGCCTTTGGTTTTTTAACCGATTCTGTAGAAATCTGTGTCGGTGACAATCGTGGAGGGGGAGTATCGATCGATACTGGATGAGTATCGATCGATGCTGGCAAATTGTCAACAAACTGATCGTCGTCATCGTCGTCTCCAGCGAGATCGATGAGTTGCTGAGGCGAGTAATCCTTCTTCTGCCTTGGAGAAACCTCTCTTCCACTTCTTAGCGTGATATCATGAACATGTTCCCTCGGATTCACTGTCTTTCCTGGTAGGAAACCATCCTGTTTTTTCACAGTTTCTGCTGTCTGAGCAATCTGGGTTTCCAACTTCTTATGATGGATGTTCAAAGCCTCAATTTTCCCATTCAGATCAGTGTATAAGGCGTCCATCTTCCCGTTGAAGTCAACAGTCATCTTCTGCTGCCCCTCAAGAATCTGTTCAAGCATAGTCTCAACTTTGCTTTCCTGAGTCTTGGGAGGTGGTGTCTGATAGGACGAATTCCCATAAGTTCGAGTGTACCCACTGTTCTGAAATGGCTTATGAGATCCGAAATTCGCAGTCTTGAAATCAGGTTTGAATCCACCTCTCTGAGAGTTGTTAGTGAAGCCACGGTTGTATGAATTCTGAAATCCATTACCTCCTATGTAGTTGACATCCTCTGCTTCACCTTCTTCGATGTTCTCAACTTCCTCAGCAAAGTGCACTGCCTTCTGCTGCTTACCCAATAACAGACTGTGAACTGGAATCGCCTACTATTTCGCTTGGTTTACCTCAGCTATCTGTTAAACATCCAGCATACATTCTGGCTTTTTCCTCTCAAGAATCACACATTTCTTTAGTGCTGTTGCTAGAGCCCAGATTCTCAATCAACCACATATAGCATCTCCGCATACCTAGTGTGTTGAAAGTTTACCCATTGCTTGGAGCGGATCAAAAGACCATCTGATTGACTCACGAATCGATCCTCTGAAGAAGTATAACACAGCCAACAAGCTGAACCTGGTTGAAGAAACCAGTGGTGAGGGCAGCCATCTGATTTAAAAGATCGACAATCAGAACTCAGGCAAGCTTAGAATGCCCTCAGTGCTCCCTGAGAAACGGCGAGAATCTTTGTTCTGAGCTCTCTGATTCGCATATCCATCATAGAAGTTATTCAGAAAAGCAAGCTCCATGGTATTGATACTGTTGACAAGTCTCGTACGGTATCTCGATATGCCATGGAATGCTCATCGAGAAAGAGCCATGAATGGATGTGGCTAACAAGATGTAGTAGGCGGCTTAGTCAAAGTGTTTCTCTGAAAGTTGGAAATACGGATGGCAATCGATTTGCAATAGAACTGAATCTGGCCTTGTATGATAATTCTCCCTCACAAAAGCGTTCTGGGCGCGATTACCCTGCAGCATTCCCAAATTCCCCAACGACGCTGTGGTGATACGCATATAGGCACGGTGCAGGGGCAATAACGTTACCGTCTTGCATCAATTTCTTTGTCCTTTGCGCACGTCAACGGCGGTGACCCTCCTGATCTCTCAAAACCCAGCTCATCACGAGCAACACAATCGGGTGGTTCAATCTCAGCTTGTTTTTTTGCTTTTGATTGTATGCTCTAATTCAGCTAGTTCTTCGTTAGATAGGTTTGATCAACTGCTTGTGTCTAGCTTCCTCTGGTCATTTCCGATGCTGGCATACACCTGAAACACAAAGGCCAACGCGAAAGTGACGAAAGTAACAACGAGTATCGATCGATACTGAGGGGTATCGATCGATGCTCAACATCTTAGTTGAAATTCTAAAACCAAAGTCTAATGGTGAAATTAGAGTCCCCGGAAACGGCGCCAAAATTGAATATGCCTCACAAATTGTATACCCTAAGTAGATAAGCAGTCGCTATACGTTTACTAGGGGTCAATCCACAAGGACTCAAAGTGTACACTACAATAGATTTCGAGAACATATGAATCTCAAGCTAGTATGACAATAGATGAAATCAAGAACAGCAAAGTGTGAACAAGTTAGTAAATAAGCTGGTGGGGAAACGCTAGGCCTAGGGGAAAACGCTAGGACCTTGGGGAACTTTGCAGGCATCAGCAATGTTCAAATCAAATCAATTCGTCAGGAAAATATTTAAGCTCCGCTTTCAAACTTGAAACACAGATGTTAAAGTACCAACTTTCGTTGCGAAACTATTATGGCTTATGCTAAACTAGAAGTTCTCAAATTTTTTGCAAAATTCTATGAATTTAAACAGGCATTTAAAGTTCAAGTTCAATTGGTTCACACAGAAAAATCCTAACAAATGTTTCTTTGCGAATAGGGTTTTTGCTCACCAAACACTAGATCAGGCAATCAATCACACTTTCGTGCCAATCAAACAACCTAAAATCAGATTCTAGTTCGCGAGGCTAAAATCAGCATTAATCTCAAGTCTAGGTGAAAAGCTCTATAGATTATTCCCTAACAATCAATCCAGATCTAATAATTCATCAAATACCTTTAAGTAACCCTAATCCTAACAGGGGATCTACTCAGACATGGTGAAAGCAATAAACATCATGAATAGAATAGATATCATATAAAACAATGAAATAGAGTAAGAATACAAAGAGGTTCAAGAGTTCTTCTCCAAAAGACTCAATTGTAGAAAACTCTATCTCCAGAAATCACAAGGCGTCCTCCTCCGAGGCTCTAAAACCTAATTATATTGTTTTAAAAACGTTTAGGAGTCTATCTCGAAAAATAAGGAAAGCTTCTGAATGATCTTCGGTTTGTTTCGCGTTCTGGTTACTAGCATCGACCGATACTATAAGTGGTATCGATTGATGCCAGGTTCTTTGGTCATGGTTCTTCCAAACGAATGGTGTCAATCGATGCTGAGCTTGTTCCTGAACGGCTTGAACTCCAGGTTGCTTCAAAAGCTCCCCAAATCCTCCAATTGGCTCCATACGCGCCTATAACTTGAAAAGAACCTGAAAGACTCTAAAACTATAGAAAAGACTCAACAAAAAGGACTTATATCATGGCTAAAAACGGGTAAAAACCATGATATATCAGTGGCCTTCATCTCTCATTGTGATGTGTGTCAGAGAAGAGGGAAGATCAGCAAGCGACATGAGATGCCACAAAACTTCATCCTTGAGGTCGAAGTCTTTGACTGCTGGGGCATTGATTTTATGGGACCATTCCCTCCATCGCGACAGAACACATACATATTGGTCGCCGTCGATTACGTCTCTAAGTGGGTAGAAGCAATTGCTAGTCCTACCAACGATTCCGCCGTGGTTCTGAAACTGTTTAAGACCATTATCTTTCCTTGATTTGGAGTACCCAGAGTTGTTATCAGTGACGGTGGCACTCACTTCATCAACAAGATCTTCGAGAAGCTGCTGAGAAAGTATGGCGTACACCACCGCGTCGCCACGCCATATCACCCTCAGACCAGTGGACAAGTAGAGGTCTCCAACAGATAGATCAAGGAGATTTTGGAGAAGACAGTTGGCATCACACGGAAGGATTGGGCACTGAAACTCGACGACGCTCTTTGGGCTTACCGGACCGCGTTCAAAACACCACTTGGTACAACGCCATTCCATTTGCTGTATGGGAAAGCATGTCATCTCCCAGTTGAGATCGAGCACAAAGCAGCCTGGGCTACCAAACTAATGAATTTCGACATTAAATCTGCTGCTCAAAGGCGAATGGTTCAATTGAATGAGTTGGATGAGATGAGACACTTTGCCTATGAGAGCTCCAAATTGTACAAGGAAAGGACCAAAGCCTATCATGACAAGAAGATCCTTTCTCGCCACTTTGAACTAAATTACCAGGTACTCCTGTACAACTCTCGTTTACAATTGTTTCCTGGGAAATTGCGTTCTCGTTGGTCAGGACCCTTCACAATCAAGGAAGTCCACCCAGACGGTGCAGTAGTATTGGTGAGTGCTGAAGGAAAGGAGTTCACTGTCAATGGACAGCGGGTGAAACATTACTGGGCAAAAGCCACCATCCCAGATGACCACATAGTGCCTCTGGCTGAGCCACCAGCTGCCTGACTGCTCTCCATGTCAAGCTAAAGACATTAAACAAGCGCTTGGTGGGAGGCAACCCACTGGTGAGTCTGTACATAAGTTTTTGTTTTGATTTTTCGTTTTTGTTTTTGTCTTGTGTCTTCACGTGAACCAAGTCTAGACGACAAGCATCGATCGACACCCACTGAGTATCGATCGATACCGTGACCAAAGGAGAATTGTGCTGTTACAATGCGAGCATCGATCGATACCACTTACTGTATCGATCGATACTCAGCACCCAGGTAAGTTTTTCTATAAAACCCTCGGGTTTCTTGTTCAGTCTTTCACTTTCTCCTATCGCTCGACACCGCCGTCTTTCTCCCACTCTCTCACCATTTCTTCAATTCTTCATCATTTTCTTCGATTTTAAACTGTATTCCACTCGGATTTTTGCCCACATTGTCATTCCATTACTCATTTCTTTGATCTACAAAGGTAATGTACTTAAATTCCTTCCTTTTAAATTCAATGACATATTCGGTTTTGGTTACTTCTGATTATGAAGTTTTGGTTCTATGTCGTATCTTCTTTTACTCTAAGAGAATGGAATTACTATGATAGGAATATAATGGATATAATAGAGATGGAGTAGATTGAGGAATTCGATTTTAGGTTGATAGAGTGGGATTGCGATGCATCTGTGGGGAACCTCTGTGACTATGCCACGAGTATCGATCGATACCCTCTTGGTATCGATCGATACCTGTGCCTATCTGTTACGTATGTTGAATTGTATTATGTCTTCATTTTGATTCTTCTCAGATGGCTCCCCGCAAGAAGGCACGACAGGATGACGCCTCCGGTTCCAATCTTCCACGCCGCGAGTTCAGTCTTCAAGACGAGGTAGAGGCATTTTGTGGATCGTATAGGCATGCCGGAGTCATCATGGCTGTTCTGACCGGCGATCGCTACAGGGTCCTGAAAGGTGGTTTCACCGACAACACTGGCCCTCAGAGCTTCATTGACGCCCACATCAGTGACCTGAGAGCTGCGCCGCGATGTTCGCCATCTCCCTCTGCCCCTGTTCCTGTTGCTCGGCCTCCCTGGCCTAAGTTGGAAGGGAAGAAGATCATCCCGCGACGTGATTGGGCAGGTTTGCCTAAGGAGGAGACTGACAGTGAGGCCTGCATCTATAGGCCCATAGTTGAGGAGTGGGATGACTGCGACACTCTGTTCTACAATGAGTGGTTGCGCGTTGTCATCCTCCTCACACGCTTCATCGATCCGCACACTATGCGCCGTTTGGGTATCGACGTGGAGCTCTCAGACAAGCTTGAGAAGATTGGTCTGGGGACATTGTACTCATGGCAGTATGACCTCTATCCTGACCTTGTTCGCCAATTCCTCGCCACATCTCGAGTGTAAGACGAGGTCCACCGCACTGCTTCGGAGGGCACCTTGACCTTCCTGATCCGAGGGGATCGTTACAGGCTGCTTATCCCAGACCTCTGCGCCATCTACGGGTTTGATAGCGATCCTCAGCAGGTAGCTCTCCCTACCCAGTTTCATGACGCGCAAGTCTTTTGGCGACACATCGGTCTTGGAGCCTACCACTCCAAGACCATGACACAGATAGACGTCCGCCATCCGACTCTACATTGCATTGTCCGCATTCTGAGCACCACTCTACTCTGCAAGATAGAGCCAAACAAGCTGAGGATCTCAGAGCTGATCATACTGTACAAGCCAGTTGGCGACCTTTTCCCTGAGGACAGGTATGAGTGGCCCGAGTTGAACCTCGCGGTCAACATATGAGCTCTCTTTGCGCACCATTTGGTCTCTCTGAAGACCAAGCCCTTCTCTGGCCGCAACTACGCCATTGCGCAGAAGACTGAGTCAGTTGGTAGTCTCCAAACTCCTATCTTCATGCATTTTGGCATCTCCACTTCAGCTTGCTCAATTGTCACAACTCGTTCACTCATGGATGAGCAGCATATGCAGAAAATGCGTTGGCTGAAGCTAACTCGCCGCTGGTGTCTCCCTACGACCGACAGAGTGCTCTTTGTGCAGCTCCCCAACCGCACTCTGACCCGCATCGGAGATGATCCATCTCAGCTGCATTTCGATCCAGATCCGAGTCTGCTCTCAGTTGCACCAGCCACACGTGTATGCGCTCCTCCACGTCTCCCATCCGTTCTAGTCGTTGCACAGGCAGCACCTGCAGCTGACTTTGCTGGGAGTCAGCCTCGCCGTTCATAGCGCCGCCAGACATCTGCTCCTGCTCCTTCATTTCCTCCCCCACCGGATCTGCCGATGGAGACCGCCTCCTTTCAGAGGTACGTCGTGGAGAGCCTACAGAGCATCTGGTCTGTTGTCTCTCGCTGCCGCTGCATGTCATCTACTGATGCCGACCACTCCACACCTGGCCCTTCATCTCGCTATGCTGTATCCGATGACGATGATGATTCAGACTACTAGTCTCTGCTCCTGGGTTTCACGTTTTCTGTTCCTTTTCTTTTCTTGTGTTTTTCTTTCTTTTTGAACTTGTCTATCTCTTTGTCAATACTCTTTGAACTAATGGCTGTCTATTGATTATGTTGCTTCTAACTATGCTCTCGTGATCTAACAGTTCTTCATCTAACACTTGGCTTCACTGGACACGGTTTCGAGTTTCAGACTTACAGACAAAGGTCCTTGGCATCGATCGATGCTTACTGCATCTTTCGATACTCACTGGGCATTGGTCGATACCGGTCTTCAGTATCGATCGATACCGGTCTTCAGTATCGATCGATACCCATCCATTCCCACAGTACTTTCGAGCCAACTTTCAGCCATTCTGTTCTTGTGCTTTCTTTTGCTTCCTCTGGGTTAAATAACACTGGTGACAGTGTTGTCTAAGTCTGGGGGAGGTAGTTACTGACATTGGGTTTGTTTTTCTTAGAGTCAGTCTTTTTTGAGTCAAATTTTTGTTTTTTTTTTTTTAAATCTTTTTGTTTTTTTGAACCTTTGCTTGATTTCATTGTTCTGACTTTGTTTTTAAGTAACCATTGTCACAGAATCAGCTCTAAGATCGACTAATGAAAAATCCAAAGACTAACCAGTTGACTAGGAAACATCCATGTCTCCAGCAAATTTCTTCTAAATCCTGAGCCCAATTTTGCACTTCATTCCTGAGGTTGGTATTCACTGAACTTGATTCATTCATTTATATCTGACAAAGGAACCCATGTGTTTGAAGATTATGATATACCTCTCCTTTGACACACATTGATGCATGAAAGATGAAATGATTTCCGCCGAGTAGAGGGCTAGGAACATTTCCTGTGATCCCATTTTTCTACTTGGATAAGGAATGATCACACAAAAGTCTGAAGCGAGGGGTAGGAACGTTTCCCGAGACCCCATTATTCGCCTATGACTTTTGATACTCTGAGAGGGGAGAACCGGGGATTTGGTGGCAATCACCATCAATACTCGCGTCTCAAACCTTGATTTGTATATGCAAAGCTTAATCCAAATCAGAAGCATAAAAAGAGATAAGTCTGGGGGAGAGGAAAATCATATCAAGGTGTAAAATTTGGGTGGTTCCTTAGTCACGATATCGCATGAGGAAGAATCTAGAAGGTTCCTGAACATCAACAACAATAATGAATCGGCAATGAAAGATTTAGTATGATTGATGCTACGAGATAATGCGTGGATACTGGGAAGCTGCAATTGTCTACGGAGAAGTACATGGCGGTCAGATCTGAAACTGTTTAGGTGATAATTGGGAGCTTGGAAAAAGGGTCATTACTATGTCTCAAGAAAAAGGTGAGTCTCCGCGTTTTCAAACCACTTTCTCTGTTTGGTTTTTTGTTTGCTTGAGGGCAAGCAAAGACTAAGTCTGGGGGAGTTGATATATCATCGTTTTTACCCGTTTTTAGCCATGATATAAGTCCTTTTTGTTGAGTCTTTTCTATAGTTTTAGAGTCTTTCAGGTTCTTTTCAAGTTATAGGCGCGTATGGAGCCAATTGGAGGATTTGGGGAGCTTTTGAAGCAATCTGGAGTTGAACAGTTTGGGGAATTGAGCTCAGTGTCGATCGACACCTATGCAGCATCGATCAACACCATCCTTTAGAAGAGACACGATTAAAGATCCTAGTATCGATCGATACCATTTACAGTATCGGTCGATACCAGTGATCAGAACGCGCATCAAAACCCGAAGATAAACCAGAAGCTTTCCTTATTTTTCGAGATAGACTCCTAAACGTGTTTTAGCTATTTAATTAGGTTTTTTTGCCTCCAAAAAAGAACACTTGTGATTTCTGGAGATAGAGTATTCTTGCAATTGAGTTTTGATCTGATAGTATTTCTGGAAATAGAGTATTTCTGGAGATAGAGTATTTCTGGAGATAGAGTATTTCTGGAGATAGAGTATTCTTGTGATTTAGGTTTTTCATCCTCTTGGAGGCAGACATTGATTCTTGGAGATAGAGTGTTTTTTCAATAGAGTTTTGGGAAAAGAACCTTGAACCCTCTTTGTATTCTTACTCTATTTTACTTTATGATATCTATATTATTCATGATGTTTGTTTCATTCACCATGTCTGAGTAGATTCCCTGTTTGGTTTAGGGTTGTTTAAAGGTATTTGATGAATTATTAGATCTGAATTACTTGTTAGGGAATATCTATAGAGCTTTTCACCTAGACTTGAGATTAATGCTTATTCTAGCCTCGCGAACTAGAATCTGATATTAGGTTGATTAATTGACACGAAAGTGTAATTAGTTTCCTGAACTAGTGTTTGGTGAGCAAAAGACCTAATCGCAAAGAAATTTGGTTTAGGATTTTGTGAACAATTGAACTTGACCGTTAATGCTTGTTTGAATTTATAGAATTTGCAAAGAAATTTGGAATTCTAGGTTTAGACATAGATAGTCTTCGCAACGACAGTTGGTTTACTTTACATCTGTGTTTCAAGTTCAAGA
>SMJT01000041.1:1478108-1530019 GCA_004349715.1 Crucihimalaya himalaica | reverse complement strand
GGCCTTGTATAGTAGGATCAGCTCTGAGATCCTCAGCTTGTTCGGCTCCATCTTGCAGAGAAGAGTGGTGCTCAGAATGCGAACAATGCAGCGCAGCGTCGGATGGCGGATGTCTATCAGTGTCGTGGTTTTGGAGTGGTAGGCTCCAAGACCAATGTGTCGCCAAAAGGTCTGTGCATCATGAAACTGGGTAGGTAGAGCTATCTGCTAAGGATAAGGATCGAACCCGTAGATGGCGCAGAGGTCAGGGATAGGTAGCCTGTAACGAACTCCTTGTATCAGAAAGGTCAATGTGCCCTCTGAAGCAGTGCGGTGGACCTCATCTCTGTAATATACTCGAGCAGTGGCAAGGAACTGACGGACGAGGTCTGGATAGAGGTCATACTGCCGTGAACACAATGTCCCTAGACCAATCTTCTCCAGCATGGTGGAGAGGTCCATATCTATACCCAGGCGGCCATAGCGTGAGGATTAATGAAACATGTAGGAAGGATGACCACGCGCTGCCACTCGTTGTAGAACAGAGTGTCATAATCGTCCCACTCCTCAGCTATGGGCCTATAGATACAGGTCTCACTCTCAGTCTCCTCCTTAGGCAATCCCGCCCAATCGCGTCGTGGAATGATCCTCTTCCCCTCCAACTTAGGCCAGGGAAACCGAACAACAGGAGGAGGGGCAGAGGGAGATGGTGATCGTTGCGGCGCAGCTCTCAGGTCACTGATGTGGACCTCAATGAAACTTTGAGGACCTGTATTATCCGTGAAACCTCCCTTCAAGACTCTGTAGCGATCGGCGGTAAGAATAGCGGTCACAACACCGGCATGCCAATAGGAGCCACAAAACGCTTCCACCTCTTCTTGAAGATTGAAGTTGCGGCGTGGAGGATTGGAACCAGAAGCGTCATCCTGTTGTGCCTTCTTGCGGGGAGCCATCTGAGAAGAAATAAAAAAGAAAACAGAAAGCAGATTAGCTCGTGTGTCAAATAAGTGCAGGTATCGATCGATACCCCCTGGGTATCGATCGATACTCGGGGTGTAGGCACACAGTTCTCTATAAGTCCACTCTATCAAATTAACAGATCATACGCGTATTGAACATGTTAGGTATCGATCGATACTGAGGGTGTATTGATCGATACTCGAGACAGAATCGCAAGGTTCGTTACAAAGGCATCGCAATTTCCAAATCTACCACCCTAAAATCGAATTCCTAAATCTACTCCATCTCTATCATATCCATTCTAATCCTAACAGAAGGATTTCATTCTCTTAGAACAAACTATGACAAGAAACAGAGTAAGAATTTCACAATAGAGGCAAACTCCCAAACTTTATTTGTCATTAGTCTAAGAGGTTGGAAATTGAGTATATTACCTTGTAGATCGAAGGAATGAGTAATGGAATGACAATGTGGGCAAAAATCCGAGTGGAATAGAGATGAAAATCGAAGAAAACGATGAAAAATTGAAAAAGTTGTGAGAGAGTGAGAGATGAGGCGTGAGGCGTCGAGCGATATGATTGTGAAGGAGTGTTAACAAAATGCGAGGGTTTTATAGAAAAACCTACCTGGGTGCTGAGTATCGATCGATACAGTGAATGGTATCGATCGATACAGTGAATGGTTGCCAGGAGTGGAGTGGTCGGCGTCAGTGGACGACATGCAGCGGCAGCGAGATACAACAGACCAGATGCTCTGAAGACTCTCCACGACATACCTCTAAAAAGAGGCGGTCTCCATCGGCAGATCCGGTGGTGGAGGAAATGAAGAAGCAGGAGCAGATGTCTGGCAGCGTTGAGAATGACGAGGCTGACTTCTAGCAAAGTCAGCCGCTGGTGTCTCGTCTGCAGCGACAGGGATGGATGGGAGCTAGCGTGGTGCGCGAACACGCGCGGACAGAGCAACTAAAAGCAGACTCGGATCTGGATCGAAGTGCAGGTGAGAAGGGTCATCGCCAATCTGGGTCATCGCTAATCTGGGTCAGAATGCGGTTGGGGAGCTGCACAAAGAGCTCTCCGTCTGTCGTAGGTAGGCCCCAGCGACGAGTTGGCTTCAGCCAACGCATGTTCTGCATATGCTGCTCATCCATCAGAGAACGAGTGGTGACAATCGAGCAAGCGAAAGTGGAGATGCCGAAATGCTCGAAGATAGGAGTGAGGAGGCTGTCGACCGACTCAGTCTTCCGCGCCGTGGCGTAGTTGCGGCCAGTGAAGGGTTTGGTCTACAGAGAGACCAAATGGTGGGCAAAGAGAGCGCGTATGTTGACCGCGAGGTTCAGCTCAGGCCACTCGTACCTTTCCTCAGGAATAAGGTCGCCAACGGCCTTGTATAGTAGGATCAGCTCTGAGATCCTCAGCTTGTTCGGCTCCATCTTGCAGAGAAGAGTGGTGCTCAGAATGCGAACAATGCAGCGCAACGTCGGATGGCGGATGTATATCTATGTCGTGGTCTTGGAGTGGTAGGCTCCAAGACCAATGTGTTGCCAAAAGGTCTGTGCATTGTGAAACTGGGTAGGTAGAGCTATCTGCTGAGGATAAGGATCGAACCCGTAGATGGCGCAGAGGTCAGGGATAGGCAGCCTGTAACAAACTCCTCGGATCAGAAAGGTCAATGTGCCCTCTGAAGCAGTGCGGTGGACCTCATCTCTGTAATATACTCGAGCAGTGGCGAGGAACTGACGGACGAGGTCTGGATATAGGTCATACTGCCGTGAACACAATGTCCCTAGACCAATCTTCTCCAGCATGGTGGAGCGGTCCAAATCTATACCCAGGCGGCGCATAGCGTGAGGATCAATGAAACGTGTAGGAAGGATGACCACGCGCAGCCACTCGTTGTAGAACAGAGTGTCGTAATCATCCCACTCCTCAGCTATGGGCCTATAGATATAGGCCTCACTCTCGGTCTCCTCCTTAGGCAAGCCTGCCCAATCGCGTCGCGGGATGATCCTCTTCCCCTACAACTTGGGCCAGGGAGGCCTAGCGACATGAATAGGGGCTGAAGGGGAAGGGGAACGTCGTGATGCGGCTCTCAGGTCACTAATGTGAACTTCAATGAAGCTCTGAGGACATGTAATGTCCATGAAACCTCCCTTAAGGACTCTGTAGCGATCGTCGGTAAGAATAGCGGTCACGACATCGGCGTGCCAATAAGAGCCACAGAATGCCTCCACCTCATCTTGAAGATCGAACTTGCGGCGTGGAGGATTGGAACCGGAAGCGTCATCCTGTCGTGCCTTCTTGCGGGGAGCCATCTGAGAAGAAAACAAAAAGAAAACAGAAAGCAGATTAGCTCGTGTGTCAAATAAGTGCAGGTATCGATCGATACCAAGGGGGGTATCGATCGATACTCGGGGTGTAGGCACACAGTTCCCTACAGATTGCATCGCAAATTCCACATACACGTCGGGTATCGATCGATCGATACCAAGGGTGTATCGATCGATATTCGAGACAGAATCGCAAGGTTCGTCACAAAGGCATCGCAATTTCCAAATCTATCACCCTAAAATCGAATTCCTAAATCTACTCCATCTCTATCATATCCATTCTAATCCTAACAGAAGAATTTCAATCTCTTAGAACCAAAAATGACAAGAAACAGAGTAAGAATTTCACAATAGAGGCAAACTCCCAAACTTTATTTTTCATTAGTCTAAGAGTTTGGAAATTGAGTATATTACCTTGTAGATTTAAGGAATGAGTAATGGAATGACAATGTGTGCAAAAATCCGAGTGGAATAGAGATGAAAATCGAAGAAAACGATGAAAAATTGAAAAAGTTGTGAGAGAGTGAGAGATGAGGCGTGAAGGAGTGTTGACAAAACGCGAGGGTTTTATAGAAAAACCTACATGGATGCTGAGTATCGATCGATACAGTGAGTAGTATCGATCGATGCTCAGCGTAACAGCACAGTTCCCTTTTGGCCATGGTATCGATCGATACTTCTAGGGTGTCGATCGATGCTCGTCGTCTGGACCTGGTTCACGTGAAGACACAACACGAAAACAAAAAGAAAAACTCAAATAAAAAACATATGTACAGACTCACCAGTGGGTTGCCTCCCACCAAGCGCTTGTTTATTGTCCTTAGCTCGACATGGAGAGTAGTCAGGCAGCTGGTGGCTCAGCTAGAGGCACAATGTGGCCATCTGGAATAGTGGCTTCCGCCCAATAATGTTTCACCCGCTGTCCATTGACAGTGAACTCATTTCCTTCAGTACTCAGCAAGACTACTGCACCGTGTGGGCGGACTTCTGATATGCTCAAATATAATACCCTAAAAGTACTTAAGCAGTAGCAGCAGTATGTTAGGGGTCGAACCACAAAGACTCAAGAATTCACTCAATAGATATTAAGACTCGAATTAAGCTAAGCAAACAAAGTGATGCAAGAAATAAACAGCAGAATATAAAAGTTGTGAAATCAATGGAGGATAAACGCTAAGCCTAGGGAAATTCTCCGGTAAATCAGAATTGCAGATCAAATAGAATGTCAGGAGGATATTAAGCACTGTTCTTGAATTTGAAACACAAATGTAAAATCAACCAACCGTCGCTGCGAAGATTATCTATGTCTAAACCTAGAATTCCAAATTTCTTTGCAAATTCTATGAATTCAAACAAGCATTAATGATCAGGTTCAATTGTTCAGAAAATCCTAAACCAAATTTTTTGCGAATAGGTCTTTTGCTCATCTAACACTAGTTCAGGTAATCAATCACACTTTCGTGCCAATCAAACTACCTAAGATCAGATTCTAGGTCATGAAGCTAGAATCAGCAGTAATCACAAGTCTAGATGAAGAACTCTATTGAATCTCTCCTATCAATTCAGATCAACCTAACAATTCATCAAACACCTTCGAATAACCCTAAACCTAACAAGGAATCTACTCAGGCATGGTGAATGAAGCAAACATCATGAATAAAATAGATTGCTAGAATAAATTAAG
Organism: Crucihimalaya himalaica; assembly: GCA_004349715.1. Lineage (NCBI taxonomy): Eukaryota > Viridiplantae > Streptophyta > Magnoliopsida > Brassicales > Brassicaceae > Crucihimalaya > Crucihimalaya himalaica. Next base: position 1,525,070 of record SMJT01000041.1, on the reverse strand, counting down.
AGTAAACAAGAGTTCATAATTGTCTCCCACAAAAACCTGGAACCAATCTCTCTCAAAGTATTCAGAATAATGATTAATATCCCCCCTCTCAAAGTGGCTAAAAACCCTAAATATAATGCTAAAACACGTTCTGAGCTTAATTGTAAATAATAAAATCTTCTAGGCCAAGTTGCAAACTCTTCAGACTTGTAAAATCATGTGTTTTCCCTTCCTGCAGTCAGTGTCGATCGATACCAGGTTGGTGTCGGTCGATACCAAGACTCTGTGCTCGCCAGACTGGACTGTCTTCACAAAATCTGGCATAACTTTTGATCGCACCGTTAGAATGGCCACAAACCACTTCCAAATGAAAGCTAATCCAAAGATCTGTCTTGTATCCAAATTTGAGCTCAATCCAACGGTGGAAAATTATTCAACGAATGCCAAAAAGCTCCAGATTGCTCCAAACGTGCCAAAACCTGAAAAGACTCAAAAAGACTACAAAACACTAGAAGGACTCTAAAAACAAGACCTATATCATGGCTAAAAACAGGTAAAAACCATGATATATCAACTTCCTTGATTGTGAAGGGACATGACTAACGAGAACGCAATTTTCTAGTAAAACAATTGTAAACGAGAGTTGTACAGAAGTACCTGGTCATTTGGTTCAAAATGGCGGGAAAGGATCTTCTTGTCATGATAGGCTTTGGTCCTTTCCTTGTACAGCTTGGGGTTCTCATAGGCGAAGTGTTTGATCTCATCTAACTCATTCAATTGAACTAATCGCCTTTGAGCAGCAGGTTTGATGTCGAAATTCAACAGTTTGGTAGCCCAGGCTGCTTTGTGCTCTATCTCAACAGGAAGATGACATGCTTTTCCATACAGCAAATGGAATGGTGTGGTGCCAAGCGGTGTCTTGAACGCAGTTATGTAAGCCCAAAGAGCGTCGTCGAGTTTCAGTGCCCACTCCTTCCGGGTAATGTCGACTGTCTTCTCCAAATCTCCTTGATCTGTCTGTTGGAGACCTCTACTTGTCCACTAGTCTGAGGTGATATATTGTAGCAACGCGGTGATGAACGCCATACTTTCTCAGCAGCTTCTCGAAAATCTTGTTGATGAAGTGAGTACCACCATCACTGATGACAACTCTGGGCACTCCAAATCGAGGGAATATGATGGTCTTGAACAGTTTCAGGACCACGGCAGAATCATTGGTAGGACTAGCAATTGCTTCTACCCACTTGGAGACGTAGTTGACGGCGACCAATATGTATCTGTTCTGTCGCGATGGAGGAAATGATCCCATAAAATCAATACCCCAGCAGTCAAAAACTTCAACCTCAAGGATGAAGTTTTGCGGCATCTCATGACGCTTGCTGATCTTTCCTCTTCTCTGACACACATCACAATGAGAGATGAAGGTGTGAGCATCCTTAAACATAGTAGGCCACCAGAAACCAGCTTGCATAATCTTAGAAACTGTTTTTAATGTAGCAAAGTGCCCATCATACTTAGATCCATGGCAATGAAACAGAATCTCTGGTACCTCAGATTCAGCTATACACCTTCTGTAGATCCCATCAGAACAGTGCTTGTACAGATATGGTTCATCCCAGAAGTAACGTCTGACAGTGCTTGTACAGATATGGTACCAAGGTTCAGCAGGAGAAGTGACAGCCAAGGATTCCTCAAATTCAGATTGATCTGTGAACGTATCGGTAGTGGAGAACAGCTGGTATCGATCTATGCTCGTATCAAGAACTGACAACAGCAAGTCTTGAGGGTATCGATCGATACTCCAATGGTGTCGATTGATGCTCGTCTTCTGTAGTGGCATAATCAAATCAGAACCAGTTTCAACGAAGTATATGCTCTCCTCAGGTAATGAATCGTCAATAGGAACTTCTTCACTGATCTTCATACGTGAGAGATGATCTGCAACTCCATTCTCCACTCCTTTCTTGTCTTTAATCTCTATGTCAAAACCTTGGAGCAGTAAAACCCATCGACACAATCGAGGTTTCATATCCTTGTTTTGCAGCAGGTACTTAAGAGCAGCATGGTCAGTATGCACAATCACCTTACTCCCTATCAGATATGAACGAAATTTCTCAAAAGAGAACACAACAGCAAGTAGCTCCTTCTCAGTGGTGCTGTAGTTCCTTTGGGCGTCATCCATTGTTCTGCTAGCATAATATATGACATGAAGCTTCTTATTTTTCCTCTGTCCCAGAATAGATCCAACTGCAAAATCGCTCGCATCACACATGATCTCAAAAGGGAGGCTCCAATTTGGTGGTTGAACAATAGGAGCAGAAACCAATGCCTTCTTGATCATTTCGAATGCGACGAGACATTCTGGTGTAAAATCGAAGGTGACATCTTTACACAGCAGAGCAGTAAGCGGGCGAGCTAACTTGGAGAAATCCTGAATAAATCTGCGATAGAACCCGGCGTGACCAAGGAAACTCCGAACGTCCTTCACAAATGTAGGCGGTAGGAGGCTTGTCATGACCTAAATCTTAGCTTTATCAACCTCAATCCCAGCCTTAGAAACCTTAAGTCCCAGAACAATGCCGTCTTGAACCATAAAGTGACACTTCTCCCTGTTCAGAACTAGATGCTTCTCCTCACAGCGCTGAAGTACCTTGCATAGGTTGTCCAGACATCCCTTAAATGAAGACCCATAGACAGAAAAATCATCCATAAATACCTCCATGAACTCCTCGATCATATCTGAGAAAATGGACATCATACATCTCTGAAATGTAGCTCGAGCATTACACAACCCAAAAGGCATCCTCCTGTAAGCGAATGTGCCGTAGGGACAAGTAAACGTCATCTTCTCCTGATCATCGGGATGTATCGGGATCTGGAAAAAGCCTTAGTAGCCATCCAGGAAGCAATAGTAAGGGTGACTACCCAACCTCTCCAGCATTTGATCAATGAATGGCAATGGGAAATGATCTTTCCTCGTCGCCGCATTCAACTTCCTGTAATCGATACACATGCGATGCCCGGTGATCGTTCTTGTTGGAATCAGTTCATCTTTCTCATTCTTCACCACTGTGAAACCTCCTTTCTTAGGAACAACATGAACATGACTAACCCAACTGCTGTCAGAGATGGCATAGATGACTCTTGCTTCTAGAAGTTTCAAGATCTCTTTCTTTACCACTTCTTTCAGATTCGGATTAAGCCTCCGCTGATGCTCAATTGAGGCTTTCGATTCGTCCTCCAGATGAATCTGATGCATGCATAGATCCGGTGATATACCTAAAATATCATCAAGAGAATAGCCGAGAGCTTTGCGATACTTGCGCAGCTTGCTCAGCAATAAGGCGACCTCTGCGTTGTTCAAAGAAGAATTGACAATTACAGGATAAGTAGAGTTAGGGCCAAGGAAAACGTACCTCAAGCTAGCTGAAAGTGGCTTAAGATCGAGCTTAGGAGCTCTCTCTTCACTCCAATCACTCAAATAATCGGGTTTGGTACGAGAGACATTCAGTTCTTTGGGAAGAAGAGGTTGGTATCGATCGATACCTCCTATAGTATCGATCGATGCTTCAGCATTGTTGTCAAGAATCGTGGCATAAGCAGCAGCTACCTCTGTGGGAACTATCTCTGTCTCAGCCGAGCAAACCAACGCTCTTTCCAAGGGATTCTCGGGGTGCTGTCTCAAGAAATACTCATCTGATAGCTCACCGAAAGTGTCAATGAAGAATGTCTGTCCGTCGATGGTTGGTTTCTTCATCATCTTTTCCATGTTAAAGGTCATAATCAGATCACCAATGTTGAGGGATATTCGCCCATTCTTGCAGTCGATTAGGGCACCAGCTGTAGCTAAGAAAGGTCTACCCAATATCAATAGATCTCTTTGTTTATCATCATACTCGAGGACGATGAAATCAGTTGGGACTAAGCAATCCCCAATGGTAATCGGGACGTCCTCAAGTAAACCTTCAGGGAATCGGACTGATCGATCAGCAAGGATCAGGGAGATCCGAGTTGGTGTGAAATCTGTCATCCCCATCCTCTTAGCTACTGAATACTGCATGAGATTCACACTGGAGCCAAGATCGCAAAGTGAACGTTCGAACCTCTCAGTGAAGATCGTGCAATCCAAGACAAAACTCCCAGGGTCTGGTAGTTTCTCTGGAATCTTGTTGATAAGAATCACACTGCATTCATGGGTGATTCTCATTACCCCTTCCTCAAGATTCACATTGCTCGAAACCATCCTCTTGATGTACATTCTGAAAGCGGGTGCAGTCTTGAGAGCATCCACGAACGGGAGTTCGACAACTAACTTCTCTAGCATTGCTCGGCATCTGGTCTCTTCTATTTCCTTCTTAGACTTAGCAGCGGGTCGAGGGAAAGGAATCTTTGGTATATTGACTCTCCCGACATGTCCTGTGGTCTGCTTCTGTTTGACTCTTGGACGGGTATCGATCGATACAGGGGGGTATCGATCGATGCTTTTGGTTTTTCAACTGGTCTTGTAGAAACCTGAACGAGCAACGGTTGATGATGAGTGGTATCAACCGATACTGGATGATTATCGATCGATACTGGATGATTATCGATCGATACTGGGGAGATTGCAGGAATCTCATCGTCGTCTCCAGCAAGATCGGCAAGCTGCTTAGGCGAGTAAGTCTTCTTCTCCCACGGATTCACCGTTTTTCCCGGAAGGAAACCATCCTGTCTCTTAACTGTGTCTGCAGTTTGAGCAACCTGAGTTTCCAGCTTCTTCTGATGGATGTTCAGAGCTTCGATTTTGCCATTTCAAATCAGTGTATAAGGCATCTATCTTTCCATTGAAGTCAACAGTCATCTTTTGCTCCCCCTCCAAAATCTGTTCAAGTATAGTCTCAACTTTACTTTCCTGAGTCTTGGGAGGTGGTGTCTGATAAGATGAATTCCCATATGTGCGAGTGTACCCACTGTTCTGAAATGGCTTCTGAGCAAATGAGTTTGCTCCGAAATTCGAAGACTTGAAATCAGATTTGAATCCTCCTCTCTGAGAGTTGTTGTTGAAACCGCGGTTGTACGACGAATTCTGAAACCCATTACCACCTATGTAGTTGACGTCCTCTGCTTTACCTTCATCGATGTTCTCGACCCCCTCAGCAAAATGCACTGCCTTCTGTTGCTTACCCAATAACAGATTGTGAACTGACTCCAGCTTGGCATGTACTTCAGCAATTTGCAACCCATCAACGTTTTCATTTATGCTTCTTTCTCTCGAAATCTGCATTCTTAGTGCTGTTTCTAGATGCCAAGTTTTTTATCAACACATAAGCGTCCTCGGGATACTTGGTGTTGAAATTTCCATTGCTTGCAGCGTCCAAAGCCATCTGATACCTCCAATCGATACCTCTGAAGAAAATACCCAATAACTGAACCTGCGAGAAACCGTGGTGAGGGCAGTCCCTCTGATAAGACCAAAATCAAACCCATGCAGCCTTGAATGCCTCAGTTGCTCCCTGAGAAACCTGGGAGATCTTGTTCCTGAGCTTTTCTGATCTCGCCTCATCATAAAAATTGTTCAGAAAAGTAGTCTTAGTCTCCTCCCAGGTAGTCAGAGAAGCAGGAGGCAACTGCTTCAACCAGTAAGCTGCATCTCTACTAAGAGAGTATGGGAAGATCTTACAGAAGAGGAAATCATTGGACACTCCATTGTATTTGATACTGGTGACCAAATCCTCGAACCTCTCGATATGATCCATGGGATGCTCATGAGAAAGACCATGGAAAGGGTGCTGGCCTACAAGAGTGTAGTATGCAGGCTTCAGCTCAAAGTCATTTCTCTGGAAAGTTGGAATACGAATCGCAGATCGATTTGCATAGAACTGATCTAGTCTGTTGTACTCCCCAAGCGTTCTGGCACGATTAACCTGAACATTCCCAACATTCCCACGCACAGTCGGTGGGATAATCTCATTAGCTACCGGTGTAGGGGCAACAACGTTTCCTTCTGCATCAAGCCTCTGTCCTTGCGCGTCACACAGGTGACCTTCCTGATCTCTTAAAACCCCAGCCTCATCACGAGCGAGCACAATAAGATGATTCATCTCAGCTTGTTTCTTTTGCTTTCTTATTGTACGCTCTAATTCAGCTAGCTCTTTGTTAGATAGATTGGTCAACTGCTTGTTCTTGCTTCTTCTGGTCTCTCGATGCTCCATACACCTGAAAGTCTGAAACACAGAAAGTAATTCACGTAAGTGACAGAAATAACAACGAGTATCGATCGATACTAAGGGGGTATCGATCGATGCTCAGCAACTTAGTCGAAATTCTAAACCGTAATCAAATGGTGAAATTAGAGTCCCCGGCAACGGCGCCAAAATTTGATATGCTCAAAGATAATACCCTAAAAGTACTAAACCAGTAGCTGCAGTATATAGGGGTCGAACCACAAAGACTCAGGATATCACTCAATAGATTCTAGAATAGGAATTAAGCTAAGCTAAATGAATGTAACTAGAAATTATCAAAACAATTAAATCAAGAAGTAAATCAGTAGGATAAAAGCTAGGCTTAGGGAAATTTGCAAGCAAATCCGAATTATCAATCAAATCAAATGTCATGGAATGAAATAAGCTCCGCTCTTGAACTTGAAACACATATGTAAAGTAAACCAACTGTCGTTGCGAAGACTATCTATGTCTAAACCTAGAATCCCAAATTTCTTTGCAGATTCTATAAACTCAAACAAGCATTAACGATCAAGTTCAATTGTTCACAAAATCCTAAACCAAATTTCTTTGCGAATAGGTCTTTTGCTCACCAAACACTAGTTCAAGAAACCAATCACACTTTCGTGCCAATTAATCAACCTAACATCATATTCTAGTTCGCGAGGCTAGAATAAGCATTAATCTCAAGTCTAGGTGAAAAGCTCTATAGATATTCCTAAACAATTCAATCATATCTAATAATTCATCAAATACCTTTTAAACAACCCTAAACCTAACAGGGAATCTAATAATTCATCAAAAAGATCCTTGAATGCTTTTTCTTCTTGTTGGAGATCAGCTAACGCCTTCTTCACTTCAAAGATTCTGCTAAGGTTGGATATGTTTCCATAAACACCTTGGAGAGTATCCTACAACTCCTTTGATGTCTCTACATAAGAGTAAGAAGCTAAAATAGATTGCTCCAACGAGCTCTAAAGAACAGCCAAGACAAGCTGATCTTCTTGGATCCACTTGGAATCCACTTCTCCTTCACGGATGTTGAATGAAGCTTGAGACTCCACTTCTCCTTCATCCGCTACATCTTCAATCGTCTCCCCATGGTCACTTAAACAATGCTCCCATAGTCCTCGGCTTCTTAGTGCCTTCTTGGTGGTCCTAGATCACAAAAAATAGTTGCTCCCTTTAAGAACAACCGGTAACATGAACTGCTTCTGATATGCCATTGATGTCTTCTTTAGCTTGAACTGATTTTGATGGAGTAGCTTTGCGGAAATCTTCCTTCAAGAGCGAACCTGCTCTGATACCATGTAGGTTTTTAAGTTATTAAGCTTAAAGATCAAGAACACTTAGTATTAAACTCACTCGATTTTTAGAGAAGAACAAGGAAGAGTGTTTACTAAAATATTCTTTGTATTTCTTCTTAGATAATCGAATGAATAACAACATACAACACACACTTATAATCGATTTACAACATAGTCAATATTGGTGTGCTAAGCTTACTTCCTTGCTAAGTAATCCCCTAAATACTTATTCAACTATGGTGTGCTAAGGAAAATATCTTAGCTAAATATCCTTAAAGACTTAATCAACTATGGTGTGCTAAGAATAATATCTTAGCTAAATATCTTTCCTTAAGACTTAATCAACTATGGTGTGCTAAGAAATATCTTAGCATGTTGATCGATTCTTCCTTGCTTCTAGCTTTGCTTCAAATCAACATCCACAATCCGAAAAGGTAACTCATCCTTTATAATCATTCGTATTAAAGATCTGCGAGAAGCTTCTTTATCATATGGTAAGTATGATGGAACATCCCCCATCATCTTTATCTTTTTTGGGTCGATGCATTAAGGTTGCTTGCTTAAATCTTTTACCAGCAATAGTCTCTAACTCACTTTCAGGATGCAGCTTCTTACACCTATCCACATGTTTCAACATTGTACTAGTGTTAACCCCCGATGCTGATCTAATGCTAACCAATGCTCCACAATGATTACACTTGGCTTTTTCCTTATTCTCTGTTTTCTTAAAGTGTTCCCATGCAGGAGATCTTAGTTTAGGGGTTACCTTAGATTCACCAGTTTCAACTGTTGGAGCACTATCACCACCGCATTCTGTCTCCATTTCATCTCCATCGATTTTCGAATCAACAGGATGCTCATGCTTCTCAGGTTCCATCGACATGGAAATAGTCACATCAGAACAATAACAAAGTGATATGCTCAAAGAAAATACCCTAAAAGTACTAAACCAGTAGCTGCAGTATATAGGGGTCGAACCACAAAGACTCAGGATATCACTCAATAGATTCTAGAATAGGAATTAAGCTAAGCTAAATGAATGTAACTAGAAATAATCAAAACAATTAAATCAAGAAGTAAATCAGTAGGATAAAAGCTAGGCTTAGGGAAATTTGCAAGCAAATCAGAATTATCAATCAAATCAAATGTCAAGGAATGAAATAAGCTCCGCTCTTGAACTTGAAAAACATATGTAAAGTAAACCAATTGTTGTTGCGAAGACTATCTATGTCTAAACCTAGAATCCCAAATTTCTTTGCAGATTCTATAAATTCAAACAAGCATTAACGATCAAGTTCAATTGTTCACAAAATCCTAAACCAAATTTCTTTGCGAATAGGTCTTTTCTCACAAAACACTAGTTCAGGAAACCAATCACACTTTCATGCCAATTAATCAACCTAACATCATATTCTAGTTTGCGAGGCTAGAATAAGCATTATCTCAAGTCTAAGTGAAAAGCTCTATAGATATTCCTTAACAATTCAATCAGATCTAATAATTCATCAAATACCTTTTAAACAACCCTAAACCTAACAGAGAATCTACTCAGAATAAAATAGATATCATAAATAAGATAGAGTAGGAATACAAAAAAGGTTCAAGGTTCTTCTCAAAAACTCAATTGCAGAATACCTTATCTCCAGAAATCACAAGTCCGTTTTCTGGAGGCTCAAAAACCTAATCATATAGCTAAAACACGTTTAGGAGTCTAATCGAAAAATAAGGAAAACTTCTGGTTAATCTTCGGTCTTGATGCATGTTCTGATCGCTGGGTATCGATCGATACTGTAAGTGGTATCGATCGATACTGGAATATTTGTTCGTGTCTCTACCAAATGAACGGTGTCAATCGATGTTGAGCTTCAGCTCCCCGAACTGCTTCAACTCCAGATTGCTTCAAAAGCTTCCAATAACCCAATTTAGCTCCATATGTGCCTATATCCTGAAAAGAACTTGAAAGACTCTAAAACTACTGGAAAGACTCGGAAAAAGGACTTATATCATGGTTTAAAAGTGGGTAAAAACCATGATATATCACAAAGCCTACATGAATAAACAGAGAGAACATCCATGGTACAAGATGAAGGGTGAACCGGTGAAGACGAACCTGATATATCGAGATGAATTGCAGAATTATGGTTGGTTCACAATTGAATCGTAGGAGTGGAAGAAGAAGCTAATGGAAGAAGAAAAATTCGAGGCAGACAGTCCAGTAGTCCACAATTGAATCGTAGGAGTGGAAGAAGAAGCTAATGGAAGAAGAAAAATTCGAGACAGACAGTCCAGTAGTCCACAATTGAATCGTAGGAGTGGAAGAAGAAGCTAATGGAAGAAGAAGTTAATGGAAGAAGAAGAATTCGAGACAGACTGTTCATAATTGAATCGTAGGAATGGAAGAAGAAGTTAATGGAAGAAGAAGAATTCGAGACACGGAGACAGACAATTCAAAATTGAATCGTAGGAGTGGAAGAAGAAGAATTAAAGTGAATTGAAAGTGAAAACCTAAAAATCTCTAAAGTGGAAGAATTAGGTTGGGCCTAATTCGTAATCGATCGATTCTCCTTATTACTTAAGACTAAACAAATAACAAAACAAATATATTAAATCGTAATGGGTTGGGCCTCTCTTATAGTTCATTCACTTTATCAGTTTATCAGTTTATTGGCTAATAAGCCTAATATTAGCTATTAGGTATACAAGTAACAAGTACCAAGTCAAGTATCAAGTAACGGGGCAAGTATTATAATTTTTTTATGATACTTGATACTTGACTTGTACTTGCAAGTAATGGAATAATCATACTTGTTACTCGACTTGACTATAGCGGGTAGTTGAAATTTCAAGCCGGGTACGAGTCGAGTAACGGGTACAAGCCGAGTAACGAGTAATTATGCCCAGCCCTACTAAGAAACCTAACAAAAGAGATAAAATGCAAATGCAAATGCATGAAAACAAACCTAAACTCATAGAATGCATGACAATGATCAAAAGAGACTAAAACTTATACAAAATTCTAAATTGATTTAAGAATTGGACTAAAACCTAAAGAACATGACCTAAGATCTATGCAAAATGCAATAATATCAAGCCCTCCGAACTTATCCTTTGCTTGTCTGCAAGCAGACAAGCAAAGGATCAATAAAGAACAAACTGGAGAAGAAGTTTGAAAGTGGGGATCCAAAGCCAAAAAATATCAAGAAAATGATTCAACTCAAAGTCTTTGAAGATTGTTAAATGTTGCAAGAAACTCATATCGTACTATTCGTACTTCTCCATATTTATCACAATACAAGATCCTAACTCAACCTCTGCACTTAAACAAAAACCCACAATCAAATCAAAGCAATTCTTTAATATTCATTTAAGTGTTTTATGTGGTCTCGCCAAGAGAATTTCAATCATTCTCAATCGGTTTGGTTTCAAAGGCTTTCATGGTGGTTTAGGAACGATTTAGTGGGTGACTCTCAAACAAAACGGATTCTTAGACATTATGCAAAATCTATCTAAGAAAGAGAACAACTTATGCATACAAGTTCTAACTGTCATTGTTCTATCCAATCCTATCAAGACAAACACCAATGTCTACCCAAAACCGCATCTCTTTTTCTTTTTTTCTTCTTCACCCAACAAACTCTTTATTAGCTAAATAACACCATCAAGAACAACCACATCAACCACATCTCTTTATGCTTTTATAATCTCTTAGGGGATCTCTTTTTTATTTTACATTGACTCTTTCTCAACTCTTGCTTTTTATTTTTCTTTGATACTAACCTCTTTCCTTTTGAATTAAGGAAGCTAGAAAACATATTTTTCTTTTTAGGCACTTAGAGTCATTACTTTTTTTCTTTATTATATTTGATCCTTACCTAAGAGATTTCTCTCTCTTTTGATTCTAAACCTTTTCTTTTTCTTTTCAAATATCTCATTCTTTTCTTTTTCTCTCCTTTCATTCCACTAATCCAAATCAATCTCATCTCCACACCAACAACCCAAAAAAGCCTTAAGTCTAACCACCTAGTCATAAAACATTCCCAACCTAAAAGCTAGCTATCAAAGCTCAAGAACTAGCTAAAATGAGAATTAGACCTTGTCGTTCCCGATACTCTCAAGTTTTTGCACATGAGTAACATTATCAAGAAGAGGCCTCACTAAACAAATCAATGTGAAATAGAAATAATGGATTGGTTTAAGGGTAGTCGGGCCATTTTCTAAGATGCAAAATAGCTACTCAGGTTAGCAAAGAGTGGTAAGGTGATAAAGAAAACCCAAGTGTGAACCATGAGAATGCATTTCAAGCCTTTAAGCGAAAGAATTAAGTCCATTTAAGTTTAAGTTCATAGAGTTGCTTTCATAATCATGAAAGTTTCCATAATAGAAGGGGTTGAGTTTCGAAAGATGCAATGGTCTAAACATGGATTTTCAAATTTCGGACAAGTTCAAGCAACAATCAACTATGACCAAAGGCTTTAAGTTCAATCCTAACTTTGAATTTCTACAAGGCAATATCATCATCAACTCTTATGCATATTCAAATGCAACCTAGATGCTACTATACTCAATCCTAAAAGCAAGAAATGCAATGCAAAACTACATGGATTTTTTTTTGGTTTTTCAAATTTTTCACAATGGATGACTCAACAAATCAAAAATCAAAACTAAAAAAAATTTTAGTAGCACGTCCCTCTCCCAAACTTAATTCACACCGTCTTGGTGTGAAAGTAAGCCCGAGAGAAGGACCAACCAAAAACGCAACACAAAAACAAAATAAAAACAAAACAAGACTCATATATACAAAGTGGAGTGGTACCTCTAGAAATGATAATAGGAGGAGGAGGAGTTTCCAAATGAGTAGGACGGGTTGCTTGAACACGGATTCGGGAAAGTATTGCTCGTCTCTTGGCTTGGCGGATCTCATAGGAGGAATGACGTGATGGCGCATACTCAGACATATGTACACTTGGCTCAACCCCTTAAGAATGCCTAGACTCGACCTCCATCTCATCGAAATCATCTCCCTCGCCAATCATATCCTAAGCCGTCTCATCAACACCCTTATGCTTGGAAGAGCTAGAACCCGAGCCCATGACCTTCTTCTTGAGATTCTTCACCGTCTTAACAAGTTTACGGGTGGTTTATGTGTGTTCTTGGAGCCCACCCTCGGTCATTGGCTCTTCACATGGGCGGAAATGATACCTCTCGCTTCCATAGATGTGTGGTGGAGGTACGTCTTTGTTCTCTCCTTTTTCACTAGCATTTATGGTGCTTCTTCGTCTACTTAGTGGAAGATCCTTGACTAGTGGTGGTTGGGTGTTCGGGTTGTAGAGGGAACCATCGCTTGGTTTGAAGATCACATTGGCATGAATTTGAAGCAAAGTGAGCTCATGGTTCGGGAGGAGGATCTTTTTCATGCCATTAGAGCCAAATAAGCAATACCGGTACCCACAACTTCTCCCCAAACACCCTGCTAGACACATTGCCCGAGTGAGGTAAGAGTTGTCAATGCATGTGATCTTTACCGAGGGCTCTCTCAAATCGACTCCACAAGCCTCCAACAAGGGCGTTATGAGCCCACCTACACTCAATGGTGGAGTTGTGTTTGTGCTTGTCCAAACCCAATCCTTGTACGAGTAAAGTTGGAGGAGGAAGACGGCTCCAAGACTCACGTTCACGTTTTGGTCACAGAACCATTCTCCATTTCTCGTGTATTGGAGAAAGGGTTTGATCCCCTCAACCAAAAAGTGCATCTCATCTTCTATTATATACCCGGTTTTCCTCCGAGCATAGAAGGTGTGGGCTAACACCTTGTGAGCATAATGGATGGTCGGGCTTCTATTCCCGCTCGCTTTCATCGCTCTGCTTGTATAGGTACCATTACCAATTTTCATCCACACTCGTTCAGGATCCGACAATCCCGAATAGAAACAATGATATATCCCTTCCTTGACCGTAGATGGCGTTGACATCTTGAAGTGTAATCTTGTGTGCTTTTCCATCAATCTGAAATGTCATGTGAGCATCTTTACCTACAAGATTATCTTCCGCGGTTACAAAGTCGAGTTCCAACAAAGCGAGGAATTGAAGCATTGGGTTCTTGTAGGCGGGGTGCTCCATAAGGAGGAAGAGGCTTAAGCCCATGTGCTCGAAGAGAAGTGCCACATCCTCAAAAATCCCGAGTTCTTGGAGAGTGGCTCGATCCGCATATCGAGTTAGAACGAAAGCGATGGGTTTTAGCTTGGCCAACAATGCGGTGTATGTGGGCTTCTTTGTTCGAGCGAAACTCTTCTCGGGTTTCTTCTCGAATGCCTTCTTCCTGGGAGCACTTTTGTTTGAAACTTGTGCTTTTCTCTTTCCTTTACTCTTACTTCTCACAAGTCGCGGGACATCCTCTTCACTCTCACTCTCGCTTTTTGGTTGAGCGATTCCTTTGCCCTTCTTTGAAGTTTGTCGAGATATATGAGGTTCGAAAGGTTCTTTGGTTTTCGTCATCTTTGATTTACAAAACAATTTAATTGGTTTGAATAAGTTTCTCAAAAAATTCAAGACATCACGATATGTGCAATTAGCTTCTCATGTTTCAAGCAACAAGAATACCAAACTTAAAACCATCAAACCAATATATGAGTCATGATCAAGCTTTCTCCAAAGAAGTCTAGGACCTATCAATCGATTCAATAAATCTTGCAAGTTCTAACCATCAAGAGCTTCAAGCTAAACACAATCACAACATCATACAATTCACAAGTTCATCACCAAATCTCTTCATTCATCAAATTTCAAGCTAAATACACATGAACGACGAACAACTAAAAATAAAAGAAAAAGCATAAAGAGAGAGTTATAGACAAGGATACCATGGGATTGCCTCCCAAGTGCGCTTGTTTTACATCTCAAAGTTTTGACAGTTCGTCGCTCTAGGTGGTTGTAGGCTCCGAGAGGGAAACCGTGGTCCCTTCCTCTATGAACTCATCAGCTAAATATGGCTTAAGACATTGCCCGTTCACAGCAAATTCTACCCCCGTTCTTGTTCCATATAACTACCGCACCGTAAGACCTCACTTCTTTTATCTTAAACTGTCCGGACCACCTTGACTTGAGTTTCCTGGGAAACAACTTCAACCAAGAATTAAACAACAAAACATTGTCTTCAACTTTGAAGTCCCTCAGAAGATTTTCTTGTCCTGAAACTTCTTGTTCTTCTCTTTGTAGATTCGTGAGTTCTCATATGCTTCAAGACGGATTTCATCCAACTCGTTCAATTGTACCATGGCAACTTCTCGACCATCCCATGATCTTTTCTAGTCTCTTACCCGTCTTGATGGCCTCGTTGACAAGTCTAACTGCCATAAGTTGTTCTTTAGGTAGGGAATCATCAATAGGAATACCATGTTCAACCCTCAACCTAGACAAGTGATCCGCTACACCGTTCTCAATACGTTTTTTGTCTTTGATCTCAAGATCAAACTCTTAGAGAAGCAAAATCTATCTAAGCAACCTCGGCTTAGCATCCTTCTTAGCTAATAAGTGTCTCAATGCCGCGTGATCGGTGTGAACAATGACTTTTGAACCCACCAAGTAGGACGAACTTCTCAAATGTAAAGACAATGGCTAATAGCTCATTCTCCCTAGTCACATACTTACATGGGCATCATCTAATGTTCTACTTGCATAATATATCAAATGGAGCTTCTTGTCTTTTCTTTGACCTAGAACCGCTCCTACCGCAAAATCGCTTGCATCACACTTGATTTCAAACAGTAGGTCCAAATCCGGTGCTTGTACTATGTGGCGGTTACCAAAGCGTTCTTGATCTCTAGAAACGCTTCTAGACACTCTTGATCAAACTTAAACTCAACCTCCTTGCAAATTAGCCCTGTTAGAGGTCTAGCTATCTTTGAGAAGTCCTTTATAAAGCTTCGGTAGAATCCCGCATGACCCAAAAAGCTTATAATACCCTTCACCAAAATCGGGGGCTCCAAACTAACCATCACCTCAACCTTTGCTCTATCAACCTCAATACTCATCTACGAGATCTGATGCCCAATAAAGATGCCTTATCTAACCATGAAGTGGCACTTTTACCAATTAAGCACAAGGTTGGTCTCCTCATATCTCTTGAGT
This sequence comes from Crucihimalaya himalaica, assembly GCA_004349715.1. Classification (NCBI taxonomy): domain Eukaryota; kingdom Viridiplantae; phylum Streptophyta; class Magnoliopsida; order Brassicales; family Brassicaceae; genus Crucihimalaya; species Crucihimalaya himalaica. The sequence continues at coordinate 1,509,457 of SMJT01000041.1, read as the reverse complement.
ACCCTACAAAGATTGGAAAGACAACCACCAAACAAAGCACCATACACGGAAAAATCATCCATATACACTTCAATCATATCTTCTATTAGGTCCAAGAAAATTGACATCATGCATCTTTGAAATGTTTCCGGGCGCATTACATAATCCAAATGGCATCCTTCGATAAGCAAAGGAACCATAAAGACATGTAAATGTTGTTTTCACTTGATCACTAGGATGTATTGGGATTTGTAAGGAACCCAAATATCTTTCTAGAAAAAAATAGTATGAGTGATTTGCTAATGGTTCTAGCATTTGATCCATAAAAAGTAGAGGAAAATGATCTTTTCTAGTTGAAGCATTAAGTTTGCGATAATCAATACATATTCTATGACCGGTTATAGTTCTAGTTGGTATTAATTTATTTTTTTCGTTCTTAACTATCGTGACTCCATTCTTCTTTGGAACTATATGAACCGGGGAAATCCAAGTACTATCCAAGATAAGATAGAATATCCCCGCATCTAGAAGCTTGAGAATCTCTTTCTTAACAACTTATTTCAAATTAGGATTCAACTTCTTTGATGCTCAATAGAAGTCAATGATTCGTCTTCTAGATATATCGTATGCATGCATAATGATTGAGAAATTCCTTTAATATCATCCAAATAATAACCTATAGCCTTTCTAAACTTTTTTTAATTCACCTAGAAGGGTGAATATTTCCTCATTATTAAGATTCTCATTCACTATAACTGGGTAAGTAGAGTTTGTTCCAAGAAATGCGTATCTTAGCCCTTTTGGTAGTGGTTTGAGGTCTACTTTTGGAGCCTTGAGTTCACTCCAATCATCACCAATGCTAGACTTACCATTGCTAGCTTCCTTGAGTTCAGTCTCATCTTCCACTTCAACCACACTCACATTGTGTGAGAATTGGGTGAGTTTAAAGAATGGTGTGCTTCCTTCAATAGGCTTGTGAGAGCCAAGAAGCTTCTCATATCCAACACTCTCCACATCAATGAATGCATTCTCCCCATTCTTACAAGTGCTACTTTTAGAGAATCTTCCAATGAAAGCTCTTCTAACAACTCATCCGCCAACTCAGCCGTGGTCAAGTGATCGGAAAGTTTCCTGCTAGAATGCAATCCAAAAAGCTTCACCATCTACTGTTGGCTTCTTCATGACCTTGTTGATGTCAAATTGGGACGACCATTTCACCCAAGTGAAGAACTATTCTCCTCTTTCTAACATCAATGATAGCTCCCGCGGTTGCTAGAAATGGTGTCCCAAAGATGAGTGGATCCTTTGGCTCTCCGTCCATCTCCAACACAATAAAATTCGGTTGGCACCTCAAATTCCCAATCATAACCAGCAATTTCTATAACATTCCAACCGAGATCCTAACCACTCTTCCGCAAATACCAAAGAGATTCTACATTTCTTATACCTTGTGAATCATAGGCGTTTAGCTACTGAGAGAGGCATCAAACTTACACTAGCTCCCAAATCACATAAGCAACAAGCAACCGATAAAGGACCCAAAGCACAAGGTAAAGTGAAGCTACTTGGATCTCCAAGCTTCTTTGGCACTATCTTTTGTTGAATGATAGCACTACACTCATGAGTCAAGACCACCATACCTTCCAAAGTTTTTGTTTTCTCGTTGATGGCATCTTTAAGAAACTTGTTATATTGAGGTACCAACAAGAATGCATCGATGATAGGCATGGTCACTTGTACCTCACTCATTTTTTTGTCAAAGATGATCAATACTTCTCCATGAGTTGTTTCTTGGAGCGACCCGAAAATGGTAGCTTGGGTTCAAAAGGCGGTGGCACAAACAAGTCTCTTTTGGAGCCAAAACCTGTTCCTTTTCAATAGTTACCTTACCTTTTCCCTTGTCATTCATCTTTACTACCTCATCAATTTTCTCTTCCTCAATAACAGGTTTGTCATTTTCAATCTCAATTACCACCTCCCCGTTTTCCATTTCAATGTTCGTATTGAGATCCTTAGAAGGAACTTCCCGTGATGGTAGCTCTTTACCACTTCAAAGGGTTATAGTATTTATGTACTCTTTCGATTTAAGCTCGGGTTTCCCTTGGTAAAGTCTCCGATTGTTTACTTGAAAAAGATGCTCCTTGAGCCATTTGGTGATCCATATGTTTTATCTTCGAGTTGAGAGCTTCAAACTTTTCATTTAACTCGTTGTAAGAACAATCCACCTTAGTATGGATCTCTACCATATTTTTCTTCATCTCAATCACAACATTAGCTTGCCCCGCTAACAATTTTTAGAACATACCCTTTATATCGAAGTCTTGAGGAATGTTTCCTTCTTGTGGAGGTTGATACCCTTGTTGAACATTAGGAGCGAAGTTAGGCTTGTTGTACCCTCCTTGGTTACCTTGGAATTGACTTCTAGGAGCAAATTTTTGTTGTTGAGGCTTTGAACCTTGAGCTTGATTAGATGGCACAAAGGTCTTGGTTGAACTCCTTGAGCATATTGAGCATTGTATACTTGATTTTGTGGATTCTTCACATTGTTACTCCATCAAGAGAAATTTGGGTGATTACGGTAGTTTGGATTGAAGTTTTTGTTGCAGCCACCTTGGTAGTTCCCTTGACCACCCACAAAATTCATCTCTTCTTGCGCTTCAACACCCTCTTCAAAACCAATCTCTTGAAAACCGTGGTTACCATCACAATCACCTACAAAATTGATGGACCGTTGTGTAGCTTGTAGGACCTTATCCATCTTATCTCCCTACCACGTTGCTCATTACTATCTCCACTTCTCCGTGGAGCATGGTCATAGTCCTCACCATAGTTTTCATCACTGTGTGCTAGATTCTCAACCAAGGACATACCTTCTTCAACATCTTTTCCAAAGGAGTTCTCGTTGCTTACCGTGTCAAATAGCATTCAAAACCTAGGAAGGACTCATTTATAGAGGGTAATTAGGAGTGATGCATCAGAGAACCCTGGTGAGGGCACTTGGTGGTGTAACCCTTGAACCGCTCCCAAGCTTCGCTAGAATTTTAATATTTTTTTGCGTGAAACTTGAGATCTCATTCCTTAACTTAGTGGTTCTTGAAGTAGAGAAGAACTTGGCTAAGAAGGCCATTTTTCATTCGTCCCAAGAGTTGATGGAGTCACTTGGGAGATTATTCTCCCATTGATGTGCCTTATCCCCAAGAGAGAATGGGATTAAGCAAACCTTGAAAGCGTCTTTGGAAACTCTATTTATCTTTACCGTTCCACACAACATATCAAATTGGTCTAGATGATCCAATTAGTCCTCTATTTGTAGACCGTGGAACTTTGATCCTTACACCATGTTGATTAGGCTCGCCTTGATCTCGAAATTGTTGTTCCCAACCGGCGGAGGCCTAATACCATTCGGTTCCCATGCATATTCGGTGCATCATAAGCTCCAATCACCCTAGCGGGTCTAGGGCCATGGTGAGGAACTTGCTCATAATCATATCCTTGACCATGATGATTATGGCCTTGATTCCCATCACGAACGTTTGGGCCTTAATTATTCATACTCAACCACACGAGAAGCTCTAAACTCTCACGCTCACGTCTTGCTCTTAAGTTCTCTCTTTCCAACCGGCGAATGTCGTTAAGCAAATCAACCAAGCTCTCTTGACCTCGACTTCTCAAGTTCATGCACCTATAAGAAAAGAAAAAACCAATCCAAGACAGTCAAATAATAAAGAAAGTGAAGACTTAGCCTCAAATAGATTCCAAATCCTAATGGCTATTGCTAAACTCCCCGGCAACAGCACCAAAAACATGATAAAGATTAAGTTTTAAAACCTTTTGTAATCAACCAAAAGCATATGGCTTGTTGTCAAAGTAATTGGAGATCGAATCCATGGAGAGTTTGTATTAACACACTAGAAATTCAAGTCTCTATCTAATCTAAGTAATTAAGGATTAAGGGTTTTAATTCAAATAACCTATGTAATTTAAACAAAAAAGGCAAGAAGCAAAGCAAAACAAACTAAAACTAAACAAAAACCAAAGGAAAACTAAGCATTAAACCTAACCAAAGAAATAGATAAGCAATACCAATCACTACTAAATTTCAAAACCAAACAAAGTTAACAAGTACTAATCAAGACTAAAAGATTCTTAATACGATAATTAAAGACAAGTCTTTGGGTTTAGGTTCGATTTGGGTGATCACTAATCAATCCAAGATGCTCTATAATTCTCACTATGCTAATCCTTTAGTCTTAGGTCACTAATGTAAAGTATGCCACTTCCATGATCCTAATCCTACACTAATCAAGTAATTAACAAATATTCCCATCCGTAATCACAAGACTAATTTGCATTAATTCCAAGCCTAACTAACCACTTAGCACCCTAATCATCAACTCGTATTAGCTAGGTACACTAAGAACTCTCTAAGTTCTTTCACCCATTGGCTAGGTACACTAAGCACTCTCTACGTTCTTTCAGGAATTTCATCACACACCTTTCCAGCATGAAAGTTCCTATGATCTAGTTTTAGCTAGATCAAGGCTAATCTAGCACTAAGATCACCTAGAGAGTAAGGATTCATAAACATTAAGTCCTAAGCATCTTGAATCAACTCCTAATTCTCCTAATCTACTAAACCTGAAGGCCCTAATGAGACTACTCACTAATCATGGTGATAAAGAGATAATGTGTTTAATTATGATGAAACTATAATTACTTAAGAGACTTAAGAAGAAAAGAAAGGAGATTGCATTCAAATATTAAGAAATCATACAAGTTCTAAAAGTTGCCAAAGAGGTTCAAAACAAGCATAAGATCTTAAACAAATTAGGTAAAATTGTTTAAATAGTGAAAAGAGGCGAACTGGGTCAACCCGGAACAAACCGGATCTTGACCCGATTAAACTTGCTTTTCTGAAAACTGCATCTTTAGCAGGAAACCGATTTAGCAAACCGATGTGGTTCCATCGGTCGACATCTGACTGATGTAGATCCAGAAGAATTCCAAATTTCTACATCGCTCAGTAGTAAACCAAAGCAACAAATCAATGTGCGTGTTGAGTCCCAAAACGTGACCTGTCCTTCATTCTCTTGTCATTCCCGCGATTCCAAGTCTTTTCAAGCGTATAGTTCTTGATCTCCTTCTTCTCAAATCCTTCTTTAAAGCACTCAACTCTAAGAAACCTAACAAAAGAGATCAAATGTAAATGCAAATACTCTGAAACAAATCTAAATTCATAGAATGCATGACAATGATCAGAAGAGACTAAAATCTATACAAAAGTGCTAAACTGATGCAAGAAGTGGATTAAAACCTAAAGAACATTACCTAAGATCTATGCAAAATGCACTAATATCAAAGTATCAAGTTTTAAAAATAAATCTATTATGCTGCTTGTATTGACCCGTTACTTGTTTTGTTATGAAGTTTTTATTTTTGGATTTTATAGAAAGATTTTTTACATTTTTTTGCTCGATGTTGAAATTTTATTTACTATATTTGGGCCTAAATTTTTAAAAGAAACAATCGACCTAGGGCCCAAAACCCAATTACCATTTCTTCAAACATCTCACATCAGTTAGAAGGATGTTTCTTGTTATATCAATTGAAGTTTTTGATAGGGCTTTGATTTATTTGGCCTAGTCGACATGTTTCTTGTCTTTTAAACAAGTAACAGAGCAGGTCAAATGACTTGGAAGTATGTAAAATTTTGATGGGTACTTGAAATATCAAATACTTGAATTTGGCGGGTCAAGTTCAAGTACAAAATATAAAATACTTGAATGGGGTGGGTCGAGTATCAATTATAGCTAAAATAGCGAGTATTTGACTCGTACCTACCCCTAGTGCACCTCATGTCATGCTAAGTAAATTAAACCTAATGAGATGATTCAAGTTCCAAAATGGTAAGCATGGTTGATTTTGCACCAACCATGATAGTTAAAGTGCCTGGTTAAACTTGAAACTCAGTTAGAACTAATACTAAAAGATACAAAGAGATATTTGTAGAGCATACAATCTTTTAACTCTGATGCTTGGTATTAGAAGTCATAGAAAGAAAATCTAAAAAATATGTTGCATATAGGACACGATCCATAGAGAGTGCCAGTAGACTTTTCATTGCCCGAAGAAGAGTTTCCAGCTCAGCGTGGAGAGGGGATAGGCGATGACGTGAACCATTCAACCTTAAGTCCAACCTATTAGATACAATACAGTCATGTCTGTTACGATCCTCTTGTGGAATCGAAGGCGTAACTAAACATAAGGCTAACTCCTCAGATGAATCTTCTTTATTATTTACTCGTCTCCATACTTTTTCTTCTTGAATGGCTCTCTCTAGGGTGTCTTAGGGATTTCAAAGATTTTCCAATTTCTTGCCTTCCAAGTATACCACATGATCAATGGGAAGATCCATGAATTCTCATCCGTCGCTCCAAAGTCCTTGTTCCTCCAATACAAGTAATCAAGGTTACTATATAGAGATGGCGAGGGAAACACCATTAGAAAAAAAAAAAAGAATAGGCAAAAGGGCCCATACGTGCCTACACTACATGAAAACACACGTTTTGCGAGGGAGATTTTCCTAGCAAATCCGTTGCAACTAGATGTTTACGATGGATTTGCGAGGACAATAAATCCCTCGCAAAACGGTCCTCGAAAATTGGGTTTTCTCACCAATCCCTCGCAAAATTTGCAAGGGACAAGACAAGTAGCAAATCCCTTGCAAATGAACCATCGTTATTCCCTCGCAAATGAACCGTCGTTATTCACTCACAAATGAACCGATGTTATTCCCTCACAAGACAAGTAGCGATGGATTTGCAAGGACTTTCTTTCGTCGTAGGTGTCCGTCGCAAAATGGTAGCAATCATTGCGGGGGAATTTTCCTCGCAAGTTCATCGCAACGTTTGCGAGGGAATTGCGAGTATTCTTCCTAGTCCTCGCAGATACCTAGTAAATCTCTAGCAAATTTGCGAGGGATTAGCGAGTACGGTAATTACTGTCCCTCGCAAATCCCTTGCAAGTTTGCTAGGGATTTACTAGTCATGATATTATACAATGTAATGAATATTTTAATTTTACTTATTATGATTATTTTTAATAATTATTATTTCCGATTTTCTTAAAATAATTAAATACTATTATGAAAAATTTAAATTATAAAGATTTTAATAAATAAAAGGTGTTCAAAATGTAAAAAACAAAAACTAATCACAAAAACAAAACTAATTTCATGTTGCTTGATTGGGGAAAACGGTCCATTCCCCCATAAACTTAGTTGCTTTGGTGAAAACACTCGTAACACTTTAGTCCGTGCCTAAAACCACATGAACTAACATTAATTTTGAAATTCATACATTAACAAAACAAATCCGGCCCAAACCCACAAATCGCTAAACGTTGTTACTCTTCCGTTAAATGCGTGCTGATTAGGATGCCACGTCATAAGTGACTAAGATGTCACATCATCAGATCGATCTGACTATGCGCCACGTCATCAGTCTATAAAAAAATCGAAAAAATTCATTTTTTTAAAAAACATATGAAAATATTAAAATTAGAAATAATATTTAAGAAATAATATTTTCTAAAACAAATCCAAAAACTTTCAAAAATATCTATAATATTTAAAAAAAAATAAAAAAAATTCAGAAAAAATCTAAAATTATTAAAAAAATATTAAAATATTAAAACTAAAAATTTATAATTTAAAAAATATTAAAATTTATGAGAAAGAATTTGGAGTATGGATAAAATTCATGGATGATTTTCTATCTAGCTTCCTACAATAGTCATGTATATGTGTGAATTTCCTCTTCATAATGGATTAACCGTTAAACTAAGTAATATTTTCAGATTAATGGTTGAGATTACCCTTTTTCCGAGTTACCCGCAATTGGTCATTAAAACTTAATAGAATGGACGGTTAGATAAGGTTTCACAATTGGTCACCAAACTTTCCACGTTAAATATTTATTGTGGGAGTAAAAAAGCGTCTAAGTTTAAAGTGGAAGTGTTTGCCACCTTTTAAGATCGAGTCTAGTAGCATTTTACTATATCACGGCAATATCAAAGCAATATCATCATTATCCCATATGAATATGCAAATACAATGTTAAATGCTACTAGACTCGGGGGTCGATTGGTAACGACTATAAATTTTGGTAGAGACTTTGGCTATATAGACTTTGATATAGAGACTTTTGCAGTAAAGACTTTAATTGTAAAACTTTTTACTACCGATTGGTAAAGATTTGACTGCAAGAATTATATTTTAAATAATATAAAGTATATCGAACATAACGAAGTATACAACATATAATTTGTTCCATAATTAAAATTTTTTAAAATTTGTTTATTGATTTTAAGTAAATTTATCTATGGGTATTACATGCTTATCATATTTGTCCATTTTAACATAATTTTAATATTTGTTTCTTCTCTTTTATATAGAGAAATGGATCTTAAAAGAATAAGAAAAAAAAAATAATTATTAATTATTAAAAAATTTTGAAAATTAATTCATCAATGAGTTTTATGGAAAGTTTTAATACATGTGGGAAAAAAATAAAGAAAAACGGTTGGCTTTTATTTTTATTTGTTTTAAACTGAGGTTTACTAGACTTTAAAAAATAACTGTAATCAAAGAGTAAAATAGAAAAGAAGTGCTGTGGAGACTTTTAAATTAATCAAAGCCAAAAAAGCACGATTGGCAAAATATTAAATGTAAAAACTTTTAGAAAAAGTTACAGCCTTGAAAGTGCTCGCCAATCAGCCCCTCGATCTTAAAGGTGCAAATACACATGTTTTGGATTTTTTAAAATAATCTTTGAAATATTACATATTTTTTTGGTTCAAAATAATAATTTTTGCTAATTTAGTTTAACGGCTCAAAAAAATTATTAAAATTCTTTCTTATAAATTTTAATATTTTTTTAAATTAAAAATTTTCAGTTATAATATTTTTAATAATTGTTTTAGAATTTTAGATTTTTATGGATTTTTAAAAATATTTTTGAAATATTATAGATTTTTTTGGAAGTTTTTGTTTTAGAAATATAATTTTTTTAATACTAATTCTAATTTAATATTTTCATATGTTTTTTATAAAAAATTGATTTTTTTTTATTTTTTTTATAGACTGATGACGTGGCGCCTAGTTAGATCGATATGATGATCTGACATTTTAGTCACTCATGACGTGGCGTCCTAATCAGCATGCACTTAACGGAAGAGTAACACCGTTTAGTGATTTGTGGGTTTGGGTTGGATTTGTTTTGTTTATGTATGAATTTCAAAATTTATGTTAGTTCATGTGGTTTTAGGCACGGACCAAAGTATTGGAGGTGTTTTCACCAAAGCAACTAAGTTCATGCGGGAATTGACTGTTTTCCTAATTGCAAGCTATGCTTTTTGATTCACTTTTCATGATCTGTATAAGTACCTATATTCATTTCCGAAAAGCATTTTTTTTTCTGTTGTTTTTGGTATCTAATAGTGTTACTTTTTGGCATATATGTTACTTAGGGCAGCTAATGTGTTTTTGGTATCTAATAGTGTTACTTTTTGGCATATATGTTCTTTCAAGTTGCCATGTCAACAAGTCTCTCATTATTTTACAATTACAACGATTGAGATCCATGAGAGATTTTCTCTATCATACACATGTCACTCTAATCTTAGTACAACAATTTATGTATAAACCAAATAATTCATGATTTAAAATATTAATTAAAAAATTTATGGGAATTGCTAAAACTAGATTTCAAATTGAAACAAATTCAAAACTATACCATAAGAGTAGAGAAATTACATTAATCTCTTATTTACAAACAAAAAACAGAAACCGCAATTACAATTCTAACCTCCGCGCGGCGTAGACTTCATGGACGAAGTCGCACAGCAGACTTGTCTGAACCATAATTAAACCTTAGAATCAATGCAATTTCTTCTACAAAAAATAAGATTATCCAAATATGAACTTTATAAATTAAAATTTCAGAAATTTCATAAAATTAAAGCATGTAAGGTTGATTATGTTCTAGAAGCCCATAAACAGTCGCAGACTTCCCTAGTGAAGTCTGCAACCGTAATTAAATCTTAAATTTAAATGTAAAAAATGATAAAAAAAAAATAATTCGATCAAAATTTTTGAAAGGTAAATTATTTTAAATTAAAGCCAAAGGTTTAAAAATAAAATTTCATAAAAAAAAGCTATTCAATGTAAATCATGTGAGGAATAATAAGTTTAGGGGTTGCCAATGAGTAAGAATCCATGCATATATCTTTAGGGTTAGACTTAGTTTGATATATTTTTATATAAACTCGCGATCCTTCATATAGTTATTAGATTTTGGATATATTATACTATTTTGATGTCAAATGTTAGTATTTGTTAACAAAAATTGAAAAAGACATTCGAATTTTAGGGTTTAGGACTTACAAACTTCTCGGATCTCGGCTGAAGTCTCGCAGTAGATTTCGTGTATGAAGTCTGTAACATTTTGTTAGCATAGACTTCTCTGTAAAAGTCTGAAATTCAAATAAATCCAAAATTTCAAAAAAATTTGCGAAGTTTTTTGAAAAACAAAAAATTCAAAAAACAAATGACTTCGCTAGGGAAGTCTGCGACTATTTATGGTGTTCTAGAACATAATAAACGTTACATTCTTTAATTTTATGAAAGTTTTTGAAATTTTAATTTATAAAGTTCATATTTGGATAATCTTATTTTTTTTAGAAGAAATTGCATTGAAATTATTTTATATTATTTTCCTAATTTAAATCTAAAGTTTAATTATGGTTCAGACTTCGACGATGAATTCTGGAACTGTAATTTAATCTGAAATTTAAATTATAAAAAATGATAAAAAAGATTTTGCTCAAAATTTTTGAAAGAAAAATTATTTTAAATCAAAGCCAAAGATTTAAAAATAACATTTCATAAAATTTTATAAACTAAGCCATTTGATGTAAACCATGTAAGGCATAATAGGTTTAGGGGTTGCCGATGGCTAAGAATCCATGCATATATCTTTACGGTTAGACTTAGTTTCATATGTTTTTGATATAAAATAGTGATCCTTCATATCGTTTCTAGATTTTGGATACACTACAGGAAAATCCACATTCTTAGCATCACGAAAACGCTATAATACGTCATTGATAACGTTTTCATAAACGCTGTTTATGCCCAAGCTATGGTAGGTGCCGTATATACGATAGCGCATTTTCTTTATGCTATGATAACATCTTCTATCATAGCATTAGAAAAACGCTTTGTTATAGTTCTTATTATTTTTTTAAAACAACTTTCGTAATTCATTTTTCACGCTATGATTGGTCCTTTTACCATAGCTATATGTTAACGCTTTATTTTATTTTGTTATAACAAAGTTTTACACGGTAATAGATTATATCATAGCACCAGTTTATTTATGAAAAAGTTTGTAATAACTTAATTCGAAAGCTATGATAGATGTTTCTACCATAGCATTACTAAATTGTTATATTACATTGTCATATGTTATGTTGAAACTGATCAAATGTTATGTTGAAACTGACACAACCCTGTTTTATAAAACTACAAAATCCACATCAGAAGTCTGAACTCACAATACATAACATAAATGTCTCAAGCCAAGGTTCCAAGCACAAGTCTTAGAAGCAAAATCAAATTAGAAGTAGTACTTACTAATTAACCCTCATCATGATCAGTTTAACAGATAATCACTTTGTCCTCTGGCCATGCAATAGTTGTACCAATAACATCTTCCATACACTCGATTTCATCTGATGGCTTCCAAACAGCTGCATCATTTACCTTCACTATGTCTACCCAAACCTTACCTGCATTATTCCCCAAGAGAACAAAGTGGACATGTTGGTATGGGTCGTTTGTAATTCATCGCCCTTCAGCAACAACCCGCTTCCTCCCGGTGATATCCATCAACTTGCACTTCTTATTTCCCTTAGAAACAACTAGGTTGTTCCGCTGGAATGTTGAAGAAGAATATAAACAATTATTACAGTAAGAAGAATAACCAGGAGTTTCTTCTTAACATAATAAAAAAAAATACTTGAGATCTCCTTAAAGGAGATTGTGAATCTGGTACAGTCTTCTTTACTGGAGATTTTGGAACAGTGTGTGGAGATTCCTCAATAGGAGATTTAGATGCTGGTGCTGCAGATTTTGAACATGTTGTTGTAGATGTTGATCCTGTTGCTGCAGATTTTGAAGTTGTTGCTGCAGATTTTGATCCTGTTGCTGCAGATTTTGAAGTTGTTGATGGGGATGTTGATCCTGTATTTGCTGCAGATTTTGAAGTTGTTGTCGCAGATTTCGTACATGATGCAGATTTAGAACCAAATGCTTTATCAGCTGCATCTGGGGGATACTCAAAAATGACTTTATTGACAAGCCACATAACAAAAGCCTGCAAACAGTCCTCAAGGTGTGACATATCCTTATTAGGCCTCCATATCCATGTATCAGGTACATGTACCACATCCACAAAGATTTTAACTGCTAGTGGTCCGAGTTGAAGTCCATTAACCACTGCGTCTCGGTCTTGTGTTTGCCAACGACCTTCAGCAACTATTCACCATCTGAAGACAAATCCACCAATTTGCATTTGTTCCGAGAATTTGCTCTTAGGCCCTGAAAAAAAGATTACGATGAATGTACAATCTGATTATATATGTCTATCATATACTCATCAAACACCAACTCTTTAGACTGAACTATGGTTCATAATAATAATTTTACCGTAGGCGCAATGTCTTCCATTGACAGGCCCTGGTCTACTAAAACACACTTATAGGGAGGCCATGCAATCATATGTCCAACAGCTGAATCAACAGTATACATGTTAGATGCAGGTCTCCAAAGGGGCCTAGGAGACCGTCATTAATAGCAGTTTCAACCAAGACTTTGAGATCCGTAGGGCCTAGGAGACCGTCATTAACCATATCATCCGGATCAGAAGAGAGAATATGCCCCTCAGCAATGTTTTCATCAGTGCCAGACCAATCCACCAACACACACTTAGGTCGTAATCTTTTGTTCTTATTCTACAAAATGTTGATTACAAAATAATGTCAGAATTTTAAAAAAGAATAAGTGTATGACTGATTTTACAAAATGTACTCTTGCAACTGAGTTTTCACCTGTCTCATGTTCATTTCTCTGTAACATGAAAAATATAGTTAAAAACTATGTAATTTACAAGCTACTTGTATAGAAAATGAGAACTCTTAAAGAACTCCTAATCGAATCTAACCTTCAATTTGGCAATTTCATCTTGCAACTCATTGACCTTTTTCTGTAATTGAACTTGCTTCTCTTGCATGTCAACCATACACTTGTTCTGCATTTGCATACAAGCTAATTTTGTTTTAGTCATGCCTCTACCCATTGCCCTCAACCGTCCAGGATTGTCAGATCCTAAAATTTTGGTAAGGTGATCTTCTTCTGGATTTGTTAGAGTTGTTGGAGCATCCTTACCGTCCAACTCAGTTGCCTTTATCTGCAACACATAAAGTATAGAATCAAAGGCTCATATATAGATTCTTTTATTTTTAACCATATACTTTTAACTTACAACTTTTTCAGCGGCATTTGTATCCACTGCCGTACCATCCTTTTTGGTACGCGACTTCAGATGGATCTCCACTTTCAACTTTCTGTGACAAACACAAAATAACATTGAGTAATATATCATATCTTTTATCATATATGGTCGTTTTTAAGCTTACCATTTCTTCAGCCAATCTGACCATTCCTTTACGGCTAGTAGTATGAGGAATCTGTTTGCGCCTCCTTTCTTTAAATGTTTCACTCAAAGCCTAAAAGATGAATGTTAATAATCTACATCAAAATAATTAACTTACTTATTTTGAAGTCAATACCTTAAACTCTGGGCTAGGCTTGAGTATAACAAATTTACGCCATTCAGAAGGAGAAATATGTTTTGGACGCAGATTCATCCTATGTTGGTTCTTTTCAGCATTGATAACATTCTGGACAACGCATGATTTGTGTGACCTCCACAAACATGACATCTGCTTCAACACAGCAGTCTTTTGATACTTTTCATCAACTTCAAACCTTGCCTGCATTCATTTACAAACAGACCATAAATATAAAGATCAAACTGCTCTTAGATATTAAATTATCGCTGCTGAAAGTATAATGAAAAGGTCACCTGGACAGATTTCCAAAGAACTGTTTTGATTTCTTCACTAACATTATTCCACCTATCAATTGAGATAGGAATGTGCTCTCTTACCAATGTACCTACGTACGATGATAACTTAACTGATCCTGGACCTTTAGGATCTCCCGTGATATTGTAGTCGGCTCGTTCTCTGACATTTGGATCCTTGGCAATGTTTTTCATCTTTGTTGGTCCTCGTTTTCTCTTACGCTTGGCTGGACGCTCATGTTCTTCAGATAATTCAATCTCACCTTCAGGCTCTTCCTCATTAACTCCTTCTTTATCAGTCACTTCAGCTGCAGTTTTCCTTTCAGGCTCTGTTTCTTCTTAAGGCTGCTGAATTTCCAAAGGCCCCTGGTCTCCTAAATGTTGCTGCTCTTGTGTAGACTGTTCTGGTACTTCAGCATTCTCATTGTCTTATGCAGCCTTCTTACCTCCTCGTACAATTTTCTTATTTCGTCTACCCATCTTAATTCACCTGCAGCATGATAAACATAAAATGATCAATCAGATTTCAGACAACAGACAGCAACAAAGCATGAACAACAACAAAACATAAAAAGATCAATCAGATTTCCGACATTAGACATCAAACAAAGCATGAACAACAACAAAACATAAAAAGATCAAGCAGATTTCAGACATCAGAAATCAAACAAAGCATGAACAACAACAAAACATAAAATGAACAAGTGCACACATATATGCCTTCACAATCAGATCGAGCATTTTCAGCTTCATCCATGTCAACGTCCATGTCAACAGTTGAAGGCAATGGACCAATGTCTGCATTTCCACCTTCAACATCTTCTTTATTGTATTCTTCTAGAAGGACCTCTCATAACAACATGCCAACTTGATGTCTTCCCTAGAATAAAACACTTGCTTTGCTTGAGAGGCTAATATGTATGGATCCTTCAAAAAGGATAGTTGACTTTGATTCAGATTAACAAATGTGAATCCATCTTCTACCTTCACTCCATTACCTCTTACTGCCCATTGACACCAGAATAGAGGAACATAAAAAACGTGGTAATCCAATAGTATAATATCAGTGACTCTGCCGTAGTACGATACTAAATCAACCACTTGTGAAGTATCATTTGTGCTAGACCTACACATTGTTGTTGCCTCATAGTAAACCCCACTATTCTGACTTTGCCTCTGAACTGAGCTTATGTGAAATCGTTGCCCATTCACTATATAACCTGTGTAGGACCTTGCACTAGTACGCGGACCATATGCCAACCACTTAAGTGTGTCTTCATGATCATTTGAAACAAGAGGTATCTAACAAATGTAAAACAAAAGTCAGACACTGTAAAGTTATCATTATCTAAAAATCAGTAAAGTGATAATAACTTGCATGTTCTTTCAACCAAGAAGCAAAATTATGTGCATGCATAGTCCATAACATTGATGCATCACGTCTGCATCTTGCATTTGAGTTCTGTAGATATTGTAGGTGCATGCTTGTAAAGGACAAAAACAACAAGGATCAGCCTCTTCTTCATAATGTAAACAGAGGATACTATAGTTACAGGAACTTACTCCACATAAGGATCCAAGGCAGCCATATTTTGAATGACAGCAAGATGAGCTATTTTCTTCCCCATGTCAGTAAGAGTGAATGAAGTGGTTGCAGATATTGGGCGTCCTCCAAGGATAGAGCTGTTCTCATACTCGATATTTCTTTCTATTTTTTCTTCTATACTTGTTGTCTTCTTCAAAACATCACTGTAGAACTGTATGCATTCCTCTGCAAGATAAGACTCATCAATACAACCCTCTGGTCTTGCAAGATTTCGTACAAAGTCTTTTAGAACTTTCATGTATCTATAAAAAATATTTTATAAAGATTAGCAACTAAACAATATAATCAATTTTTTTGATGAAGAATAATAGTCTAAAATATAATAAAGCAGAAGGTATACCTCTCAAATGGGTACATCCATCTAAAATGGACTGGTCCACCAAGACGAGTTTCCCGTCCTAAATGTACAGTCAAGTGCACCATTATATCAAAAAAGCTAGGAGGGAAAAATCTTTCAAACATACTGATAGTTTCCACGATTTCAGCCTCCATAACTAAAATCTGCTCCATGTCAATTACTCGCTGACACAAGTGGTTGAAGAATGCGCATAAGCGTATAATTGCTGTCCGAGGACCTTTAGGTAACAAACCTCTAAGTGCAAGACTGAGTTCGGATTTTGAGTAAGAATCACGAGGTGAAGCTTGGTTTTTGATTAAAAATGCAAGACTGAGTTTGGATTTTGCGAGGCAAAGCTCAGCTTTTACGAGGTATAGCTCGGGTTTTGCGAGCATGAGTCAGCAGGAATCGAGTTTTTTGTCTTATGATTTCTTCAGGATGTAAGACCGGTCTTAGTTTAGATGTATTTTCGTGCGAGCCGAAGCTCGGCTTTGTTTCTTCGTGCAAGGTTTTCCTCGGCTAATGGAAAAGGTCCTGCGAGGTTTTCCTTGGCGTTTAAACTTGTTTTTGAAGCATATTATGGTGCAAGACGTCTCTTGACTTATCCTGTATATACTTGAACCAAAAATCAGAGTTTCATATGTAACAAGTATGCAAGACGGGCTTGCTATACTTAGGTGCAAGCGTGTTGCCCGGCTTACCCTGTAGGTACTTTAAGATCGTCGTGAACGTGCAAGCCGAAGCTCGGCTTATATTGTCCGGCCGCCTGTCAGCTATTTGCAAGACGGACTCGGCTTTAAGTCCTTAAGTGTAAGTTTTTGGCTTACTTAAATAAAGACATGGATTATTTTGATCGAGATGGGTTTTATAAGTCCGTTCAACGCGGTTGGGTTAAGTTTGCTCAGCGTAACGGGGTTTTCACCTTCGCTCAACAAGCACCACTTCATTCATGTGGGAACGCGTATAAAATCGTCAACTGGCCAGGGAGACAATGTAAAATAGCAAGAGCTGAGGTTGCGAAGGTTTCGAGCAAGCGAGTTATTTAACTGTTGCGAATGTTTCGAGCAAACGAGTGAAAATATTTATTTTTTATTAGATATAGCTGTGCCTCGTGAGAGGCTGCCTATGTACCCTTTGCAGGGATCAAGCCAACCGTAGTTCGTGTTACAAAGAAGAGGCTCGGCTACGCGAGTTTTTTTCTTTTTTTTTTTTTTTGGCAGTTTCGTCGTTTTTCATTCGAGGTAACGGGCCGTTTCGGTGATTTTTGGTCTTTGAACTTTGGGCCTCAGTAGTAATATCGCTTTAAATGGAGGGAGTTCCACGAGCGGGGGATTGGTGTTCCTCTCATTGTTGAAAGTTTGTAGACGCCGAGTTTGACGATCTTCGTAATGATGTATGGTCCTTCCCATCGAGCCCCCATTTTTCCAGCGTTTGCTTCGGCGGTGTTCTCGAAGACTTTCCTTAAGACAAGATCTCCTTCTGTGAAGTGTCTGCTCCGCACTTTCTTGTTGTAGAGTTTGGTTGCGGCGTTTTGATAGTTTTGGATTCGAATCAGGGCTTTATCTCATTTTTCTTCTATAGTATCAAGATTTTCAAGGAGGAGTTGATCGTTGAGCTCTGGATTGTGGACGAGCATTGATTGGCGGATTGTTGGGATGCCGACTTTCGACGGAGCCATTTCTTCTAAGCCGTAAGCTAGAGAGAATGGTGTTCGTCCAGTCACTCAACGTGGGGTAGTTCTCTGCGACCAAAGGACACCATCCAATTCGTTGGCCCATGCTCCCATCTTTTCTTCCATTTGTTTCTTAAGTCCATCGATGATGGTTTTGTTGGTTGCCTTGGCTTGGCCGTTGCCTTGAGAATAACTTGGCGTTGATTTACTTAGGCAAATTTTCCAACGAGCGCAGAATAACCCAAACTGGAGCGACGTAAATTGGGTGATGTTGTCGGTGACAATCTCGTAGGGGAGCCCGTGCCTACATATTATGTTTTTCCATACAAATTTTTGTACCTCGTTAGACCGGACTTGAGCGTGCGCTCCAGCTTCGACCCACTTAGTAAAGTAATCCGACATTAAGAGGATATACTTCTTTTGCCGAGATGTCGGAAGTGGTCCAACAATGTCCATCGCCCACCTCATGAAAGGATACGATGCCGTAGAGAATTTCAGTTGGCCTATGGATTATAGGAGCATGGCGTTGGCACTTCTCGAAACGAGCGACAAACTTGTCACAATCTATGATCATGGTCGGCCAGTAGTGGCCGTGTTTCCGAATTTTGAGTGCTAGAGTTCGGCCTCCTGAGTGGTTTCCTCCGGCGCCTTCATGTACTAATAATTGACGCTGGGAAGGCTAAGCGGAAGGACTGTTCGAGTACTTCTCCGGTTGGTGATTGTAATCGTATGCCAATTCTAGAGCCTAGTTTTGAAGATGCTCCATTTACGTGCAAAACCCATTTTTCCATTGTCAGGATGCTTTGGGAGAGTTCGGGAGAGAGTTCGGGAGAGAGTTCGACGAGGAAATCAGCTAGGACCTGAGACTTCGCGCTTGTCCGATTTTTGTACTCGATATCATACTCACTTAGTTTGATGGCCCACTTAGCAAGTCTTCCAGATTGGCTTGGACTATGCAAAATTGTACGCAACGGTTGTGATACGATCCTCCCAAGGAACTCACTCTACGGTTTGGGTATGGTTTTGGATAGGCTTTGCAAGCAACGGATTGCTTCAAAGGTTGTGGATCGAACGGTCTCACAAGGGTTGCGGAAGGCCCTTGATATTCCTCAATCGATTCTCAAGGATATTACTCACCAAAAGAATCGAAATTTTTGTTGAATATTACTCATCAACAAGATCTAGAGATTCAGAAAAGGTTTTTGATTAAAAGTCTAGATACTTGATCATAAGATCATACATGAGTTTATAAAGAGAGAAATGTGTAAAAACAAGGCAGTTTCGAAAATAACAACTTAGACTAGGAATTAAAACAAGTTTGAATGTCTCTTAGGCTTCTTTTACTTTGAAAATGACCCCTTGAAGTGCCTTGGTCGAAATTTCTTGTGTTGGGCTTCATGGGCTGGATGGTTGATCAACAAATGGACAATGGGGAAGTGTTGCATAAGCCTCATTAAAAACCTATCCATGAAAAACCCATTGGGATAAAAACATGGACAGGGAAAAAGAGTACCCATACAACACTTAATCCATTTGTTGATACTCTTGGATTGTGTCACGCCAATGCCTTCTTTTATCCTTTGAAACTTAGCTCTCTTGGTTGCCAAAAATCCTCCATTGGCTTCATGTTTCTTGTCAGGTTCAAGCTCTCCTTCCTTGTTGCTGCTCAGGATCATATCATCCTTCCCCAGTTGAAAAGGATTTGACCTCAAATCCGAAAAATCTGCAAGGAAAAAGACTAAGTTAGGATCATTGAAGTTTAAAATCAGAATGTACTTACCTTGTGAGCTGGGCTTGAAGATGTTGGAGTAGGTCTGTGCTGATATTGGGAGTGGTGCAAGTTCTCTAGAGTTCACAAAGGCAGAACGACCATAGCTATCATCTTCTACCATTTCTTCGTGGACGTTTTGGTTTTTCTCGGATCCGGTTTGCAAGTTATGAGCCAACTTAAAATCTGTGTGTTCAAACAACAAAACACCACGTTTGTTAGTCTTAAAATATGTATTTTGTCTAGAGAACTTACCTGACCTATCAGTGATTTGATCATTTGGTCGTGTCTTTTGTTCAGCATGCTTCTTCTCGGCGGTAGGTGTAGTTGTCAAAGGTAGTTGAGACTTGTGGTGTGCTAACTGATTTTTGTCTTGATCAATCTCTTCTAAAGGTCCATTTGGTCGGTGAAAATGATCAGACCTGGAGATAAACTGTTGGTCCAACTCCTCTCTCAATCGAACCAAGTAGTTCACATGCTTATAAGAGGATTGATCAATTTGTTGAGAAATCGATTGGTTAAATTCTTTCTTGCCGGACCAGAAGTTGTGAATCGATCTAGATTTGGCTGAGGTTACTTTTGGTTCTTCTCCTTTGATTCCAGCCTTAGATATCTGCAAAGAAAAAGGTTTCGTACTCGGATTTGAAAGCTCCGGTGCATGGTTAGTTGAAATCGCGGGAGTTTGTTTTAAATCAATCAAAAAGCACTTCTTATTTTCCTTAGAAGAGTTAGGAGTTATACTTACAGCCTTTTTACCTTTGTGCTTGAGGAGAAGTTGATCTTGATAAATTTCGTGTGGTGACATTGGTATCAAGGTGATCTTCTTTCCGTCGTAGTTAAACGAATAGCGATTGTTGAAACCGTCATGAAGAACTCTTCGATCAAATTGCCACGGTCTTCCTAAAAGAATATGACTTGCTTCCATAGGTAGAACGTCACACAACACTTCGTCTTGATACTTGCCAATGGTTATAGGAACCGAAACTTGGCTTTTCACCTTCATCTCCTCATTGTTTAGCCATTGAAGACTATAAGGCTTCGGATGCTCCTTCACGGTCATATCAAGCTTCTTGACCATTGTTTCACTTGCCACGTTGGTGCAACTTCCTCCGTCTATGATAAGACTACACACCTTTCCTTGGACTTGGCATCGAGAGTGAAACAAGTTCTTCCTTTGCTCATGCTCGTCGGTTTTGATATTCATGTTCAAAGCTCTTTGAATTACTAGGAGCTCTCCTATCTCAGCAACTTCCTCATGCTCCTCGGATTCGTCATAGATGGCTTCTTCCCTCTCTTGAATATCTCCATTGTCCATTAAAACCATAATCCTTTGGTTCGGACATTCCTTCGCATAGTGTCCTTTGCCTTGACACTTGAAACATCTCACATCACGAGCCGTAGACGCTGAAGCTTCGTTTTTACCTTTGTAACTTTGAATAGGTGCGAACTGTTTAGGCTCGGTCGTGGGCTTGAAAATCTGCTTCTCATCACCTTGGTAGCTCGGTTTAGGAACTGATCCAGCACCGTGAGAAGGCCGAGAAGAGACACTTCTTCTTTTAATCTGTTTTTCCACCATAATCGCCTTATGTAACATCTCCTCTATGGTGGCATATGATTGCATCTCCATACGGTCTTGTAGCTCGCGGTTCATACCAGCTAGAAACCTTGCCATGGTGGCGTCACTTGTCTCGTCTACGTTTCCCTTCAGCATTAGTTTTTCCATTTCTTGGAAGTAGTCTTCCACTCCTCTATTCCCTTGAGATAGTCCTCTCAAACGTTGGTGAAGCTCTCGGTTGTAGTGAGATGGAACAAATCGTCTTCGCATTAGGTAGATCATTTCTTCCCACGTCTCAACGGGATTCTCTCGGTTGCGCCTCCGATTTGTCACAAGCTGATCCCACCAATCAATGGCATAGTCACAAAATTCAGTAGCAGCCAATCTCATTTTCTTTTGTGTGGAGAAGTTTTGGCAATCGAATACCAATTCTACTTTCTTTTCCCATTCGAGGAAGGCGTCCGGGTCATTCTTTCCGTAGAACGGCGGAATTCGTAGCTTCAATCCTCCTAAGTCATTATCATTTATTCTCCTGGCCGGTGGGTGTCTCGGTTGATTTTCTCCGGATGAGCTCCCACGGTCGTTAAACGGATTGTCGTTTGCATCGTATAGCCTTGGCCGATTCCTTTGATTTCTTGCCGGTGCGTGGTAACTTCTTCGCCCATCACTCTAATCTGATCTAATTCCATTAACTGTATTGACGTCTTGTTGTCTCTCTCGTCTTCCGGGTATACGGACTTCTAGTACAGTCATACGGTCTCTCATTTCATGTAGGAGTTGAGTGATGTCGTCGACTTTTTGGTTCATAGTGGACTCACGTTCACGTCTAGGCCGGGAATTCTCAGCTTCACTCTCTTCGTCTGACATATTGTACCTCACAAAAGATCAAACAACTAGTGAGAGTATGCAAGATTGAAGGATAAATCAAGAATAATCAACTAGAACCCGAAATGACTGTTTAACTTGATCGAACAGGATAAAATATCAAATCACGTTCAAAAATTCTGAAATCAATTTTAACAAATACTAGACTCGTCCTAGTTTCCAAAACAGTTGATTTCACAATTTTATCTATCACCAATTAATTATGAAAATTCGAGCAAGTGAACAGACAGATTCGATTTTTCTAGACCCTTGAAATACCGGTTTGAAAATTAAAGAAACTAGCAACCTAAAACACTTTTGGAAACGATTTTGCTTGGATTTCCTAGTTCTAACAGATCTTAAGAACAGGTTTGATTCAGGTTATATGCTCAAAATATTCAAATAACTCGTGAAGAACTCAGCAAGATAAACAGACACATAAAAGAAAGAAATGAAATAAGAACAAGTGAAAGATGGAACGATATTACCCAGATTGTGGAGTGGTGCTCTGATACCACTTGATACGATCCTCCCAAGGAACTCACTCTACGGTTTGGGTATGGTTTTGGATAGGCTTTGCAAGCAACGGATTGCTTCAAAGGTTGTGGATCGAACGGTCTCACAAGGGTTGCGGAAGGCCCTTGATATTCCTCAATCGATTCTCAAGGATATTACTCACCAAAAGAATCGAAAGTTTTGTTGAATATTACTCATCAACAAGATCTAGAGATTCAGAAAAGGTTTTTGATTAAAAGTCTAGATACTTGATCATAAGATCATACATGAGTTTATAAAGAGAGAAATGTATAAAACAAGGCAGTTTCGAAAATAACAACTTAGACTAGGAATTAAAACAAGTTTGAATGTCTCTTAGGCTTCTTTTACTTTGAAAATGACCCCTTGAAGTGCCTTGGTCGAAATTTCTTGTGTTGGGCTTCATGGGCTGGATGGTTGATCAACAAATGGACAATGGGGAAGTGTTGCATAAGCCTCATTAAAAACCTATCCATGAAAAACCCATTGGGATAAAAACATGGACAGGGAAAAAGAGTACCCATACAACACTTAATCCATTTGTTGATACTCTTGGATTGTGTCACGCCAATGCCTTCTTTGATCCTTTGAAACTTAGCTCTCTTGGTTGCCAAAAATCCTCCATTGGCTTCATGTTTCTTGTCAGGTTCAAGCTCTCCTTCCTTGTTGTTGCTCAGGATCATATCAGGTTGGCTTGTTAGAACTGTAATGGTGTGTGACTGGAAGTAGGGGCGCAGCTTTTGTGCGGATATAACAACTGCGAAGGCGAGTTTCTCCAGGGTCAGGTACCGTAGTTCGGCTCCATCGAGTGTTTTGCTCACGTAGAATATCGGTTGTTGCTCTCCTCGATCTTCTTTTACGAGCACGCAACTAACAGCTGAGCTGGAGACGGAGATGTAAAGATATAGCATTTCACCTTCATCTGGTTTCGCTAAGACCAGCGGAGTTGAAAGATATTGTTTGAGTTCTTTGAAGGCGGCTTCACACCTATCGTCCCACTCGAACTGTTTGTTTGAACGTAGCAACTGATAAAACGGAAGACATTTATCGGTTGATCTTGATATGAAACGATTTAATGCCGCGATACGTCCCGTAAGCTTTTGAACCTCGCGAGTGTTTTTTGGAGAGGGGAGGTCGATTATGGCTGCTATTTGCTTTGGGTTGCTTCGATGCCCCTTTTAGTAACGAGATATCCGAGTAACTCGCCTGATGTTACTCTGAATGTACAGTTGGCTGGATTTAGCTTCATGTTGTATTTGTTGAGGACAGCGAAACACTCTCGCAGGTGGCTAATGTGATCTTCTGAGCGGGGTGATTTGACGAGCATGTCATCGATATAAACATCCATAGTTTTGCCGAGCTGACTAGCGAACATCTGGTTTACTAGGCGATGATACGTTGATCCTGCGTTTTTGAGTTCGAACGGCATGACCTTATAGCAGTAAGTACCCCTGTCTGTGATAAATGTCGTCTTCTCGCGATCGTCTTTGTGCATAAGGATCTGGTTATAACCAGAAAATGCATCCATGAAAGATAATAGTTCGTTCCCGGCTGTTGCTTCGACGAGCTGATCGATATGCGGGAGAGGAAAACTATCTTTAGGGCACGTTTTATTGAGATCGGTAAAGTATATGCACATCTGCCATTTCCCGTTCTTTTTCTTGACCACTACAGGATTGGCCAACCAGTCAGGGTACTTTGCTTCAACTATTGAACCAGCGTTAAGGAGTTTGTCGACTTCTTCGTTTACAGCGGTAGCTCGTTCCGGACCAAGCTTGCGACGTTTCTACTTGACTGGTTTGTAAGTCGGGTCGACGTTTAGTTCGTGGCTAGTGATTACTGGATTGATACCGGTCATATCTTCAATCGATCACGCGAAAGTGGCCACATTTTGACAAAGGGATTAGATGAGCTCGTCCTTCATGTTTTAACTTAAATCGGCACCGATATTGATACAACGCTCGGGATTGTTTTCGTCAATGTTAACTTGGATGGTGTTGCAACTTTTGGGAGCGTGATCGTAGGTGATGGCGTTGTCGAGCTCTGCATCGCCCTTCTTTAGTTGATAGAAGTTTTTAGCACTTCGCATTTTTCATTCGACAAGGAAGCATGTACGAGCTGCGTGTTGGTTACCGCATATCATTTGAATTCCTCGGGGCGAAGGAAACTTCACACACTGGTGATAAGTTGACACGATTGCTTTTATCTTGTGCAACCATGGAGTTCCGAGGATGATATGCTCAAAATAAACTGATATGCTCAAAATAATACCCTAAGGATACTAAAGCAGTGGATGCAGTATAGTAGGGGTCGAACCACAAAGACTCAGAGAATCACACAATAGATTTCAAGAATCAAATTACGCTAAGCCAAATCAATCAAGCGAAAATATAAATATGCAGAATTAAAAGATGTAAAATCAATGGAGAGGATATAGGCCTAGGGTATTTCTCAGGAAATCAAGGAATGCAGACAAATCAATCAACAGGGTTCAGGTTAAGCACTGTTCTCGAACTCAAATCACTAAGATATAATTAACCAACTTTCGTTGCGAAAACTATCTAAGTCTAAATCCTAGAATTCCAAATTTCTTTGCAAATCCTAAAGATCTAAACCAGCTTTAATGTCCAAGTTTGATATGTTCACAAAATAATTAAACCAAATTTCTTTGCAGATAATTATTTTGCTCACCGCAATATGATTTTCAGCAATCAAATTACGCTAAGCCAAATCAATCAAGCGAAAATATAAATATGCAGAATTAAAAGATGTAAAATCAATGGAGAGGATATAGGCCTAGGTATTTCTCAGGAAATCAAGGAATGCAGACAAATCAATCAACAGGGTTCAGGTTAAGCACTGTTCTCGAACTCAAATCACTAAGATATAATTAACCAACTTTCGTTGCGAAAACTATCTAAGTCTAAATCCTAGAATTCCAAATTTCTTTGCAAATCCTAAAGATCTAAACCAGCTTTAATGTCCAAGTTTGATATGTTCACAAAATAATTAAACCAAATTTCTTTGCAGATAATTATTTTGCTCACCCTAGGTTCTGTCAGGTTATCAATCTCACTTTTGTGACTAATCAACAATCCTAAAATCTAGATTCCAGATTCGTCAACCTAGAACTAGCCTTGAGGACAACCTATGGTGAAGAATTCAATTGATTGTGAACCCTAACAGATTAATCTATCTACAAACCATGAAATCCTTTATGAGAAAACCCTAAACCTAAAAGGGATCTACTCAGACATGCAGAATGAAGCAAACAACATGATTGAATAGATCATCAAAGTAAAAATAACAAAAGGGTTCGAAATCTTCTCTCCCGAACAGAGTTTCAGACTTGTCTCCCTAAAGAACCAAAGTAAAATAATGCACAGAATAAAGCGTAGCCTAAACAGGTGGCTGAAAACCCTATTTATAAGTCTAAAACACGTTCTGGGCTTAATTGTAAATAGTAGGATCCTTTAGGCCAAGTTTCGATCTTCAGACTTGTAAAATCTGTGTACGCCAGACTGGACTGTCTTCACGAAAACTGGCTTAACTTTTGATCGCACCGTTAGAATGGCCTCAAACCACTTCCAAATGAAAGCTAATCCATAGATCTATCTTGTATCCAAATTTTTAGCTCAATCCAAGGTGGGAAATTCTTCAAAGAATGCCAAAAGTCTACAGAATTCTCCAATATCTCCAATTATGCTCCAAACGTGCCAAAACCTGAAAAGACTCAAAAAGACTACAAAAACACTAGAAGACTCTTGAAATCAAGACATATATCATGGCAAAAACGGGTAAAAACCATGATATATTCAACTCTCCCAGACTTAGCCTTTGCTTGCCCTCAAGCAAACAGAAAGCTAAACTAGAGAAAGAGGTTTGAAAACACGGAGACTCACCTCTTCTTGAAACATCGCAATGACTCTTCTTCCTAATGTCTTCTCATCACTTCACCAGGTCCAGATCTAACCACCATGTACTTCTCCGTAGACTTTATCAACTTTCCCAGAACCCACACATAGTATCACAGCTTCATCCATAAAAACCATCATTGACAGTTTCATCGCTGTAATCAATGTGCCAAGAACTTTATAGATTCTTTCCCAAACAATATCATGACAAAAGAAATACCCGAAATTCTCACTCTTTTTGGTTATTGTTCTCTCCCCCAGACTTATTTTTGATCATGTTCTTTCTCTTTTTTTTCTTTTTAGCTCTGCATATACACATTAAGGTCTGAGACGCGAGTATTGATGGTGTTTGCCACCGAATCCCCAGTTCTTTCCTCTCTGTGTATCAAAGGTGTAGGCGAATAGTGGTATCACGGGAAATTTTCCTAACCTCGCTTCCAACCTTTTGTGTGATCATTCCTTCACAAGTAGAATAATGGATCACTGGAAATTTTCCTAGCCCTCTACTCAGAAGAAAATCATCTCATCTTTTATGCTCTTTTGTAAACTTTATAACAGGGGAGAGAGATACCATTACTTTAAACACATTCTCTTTTGTCAGATATGAGTGAGGAATCAAGCTCTAGAGACACTAACCACATCGATGAAGTGAAAAAATCATGCTCAGGTTTCGATGAAATCTACTTTGGAAACATGTGTGTTTTCTAGTCAACTGGTCAGCCTTTGGATTTTTCATTAGTCGATATGAAAATTGGTTCTGTAACAATGAACACTCAGAAGTAAAGTCAGCATAGTAAGTTCAAAAACAAGATCAAAATCTCCAGGATAATTTTGACTCAATAAAAAAAATTTGTGACACAAAACGACTGACTCTAAGAAAAACAAACACGTCGTTAGCAACTACCTCCCCCAGACTTAACAACACTGTCCCCAGTGTTATCTACTCTAGAGTTGTAAAAAGGAATCTGAAGAACCAACTGGAAGAATGAGAAGCAAAAAGATACATGTGCGCTGGGTATCGACCGATACCATTCTCGGTGTCGATCGATACTCGGATCATGAGTGAATGCATTCTCTGTTGTCCTGGTGTCGATCGATAATACTGTGGTATCGATCGATGCTGGTCATCTGAACCTGCTTCACGTGAAGACACAAAACAAAAATGAAAATAAAACTAAAATAGAGACTTACCAGTGGGTTGCCTCCCACTAAGCGCTTGTTTAAATGTCATTAGCTTGACGGTTGTCGGGCTCAAGTGTCGGGTGGTTGCCTGAGAGATTGGTGAGTGTTCTCTGTGACAAACGTCTCATCCAAGGCGGTGTGTAAGCATGAACTGTGGTGTGGTCTACCAAGGAAATGAGGAATAGCAGCAGGGCGGGTTGGAAGATTGGGTGTGAACACTTCGTTTTCCTGCACAGGTTGTCAAAAGAGCAACAAGCGCTCGACGAGAGTCTCGCGGCTTGCTTAACGTGAAGGAGATGGGGGTATATGATTGATAACATCATGTGGTTTTTGAGTTTGAGACAGAAGGTGCGTACCTTTGCTTTCTCTGAGGTGCGTGGCGTGTGAGATGTGGAGGTTGCTGCTTAGAATCAGCTGGTGGAACGATGCCCGCTTACCGATACAAGGTTTGAAACTCGAATCTCACCGCTTTTTCTACAGTGTAGCTCTGCAATATGTGCCTCCATTGTAAAAACATCAGTCTCCAGTAGTCTGGCCTTTACTGGAGCCTCCTCCACGAGCCTAGGACTGAAAAGACAATCTCACTCCAATCACCAAGCGAATCAGCTCGCTTAGATGCGACAACAAACTGCTCATCAGGTGCATGTGGCAGTCGGTGTCGATCGATACCCACCGTCTGGTATCGATCGATGCTCCTTGACCCTGGTCGAGCATTCGAGCATGGCCAGCAGTAATGTCGTCTGAAACCTCTGTGGTTGGTCCCTCATCCAAGGAAATCTCTACAGAATAGGTCTGACCTCGATGGTAGATCTCCTCCTCAGCTTGTCCATGTCAAAGTTCATGACTGCACCACCCAAATCAAGCTCTACCTGTCTGTTGCCAAGAATGATCTTCCCAAAATAAGAGGATCCCGAGGTTCCTCAACATAGTCCAAAACCACAAAGTCTGTGGGAATCAATATAGCATTCGATCATTAGTGGAACATCTTCCAAAATCCCTTCTGGAACTCCTTCTGGATCTGTCAGCTAAGATGAGAGACATCTTTGCTGGGACGAAGTTAGTCATACCAAGGTTTTGAGAAACAGAGAGAGGCATCAGGTTAATACCAGAACCGAGATCACAGAGAGAGAATGGGGGAATCCTCCAGTTGAGATTAGAACAGTCTAGCACAAAGCTTCCTGGATCTGGTAGCTTCTCTGGAATCCTACTCTGAATTATTGGCACTGACATGTTCAGAGGTTTTCACCTTCCTTTCTTTCCTCCGAGACTGTCTTTTTTTAGGAGGATTGCACTGATGTCCTTTGTGAGCAAAGCTGCTTCCTCAGGGCTCACACGTTGGTAACCATCCTTTTCACATACCTCTTCAGCGGTTGTGAGAGCTCGACTCCATCAGGCACAGGGAGTTCAATCAGGATTTTTTTCCAGTATTGCCATACATCTGGCTTCTTCTAACTCCTGCTTAGACTTTTTGGCGGTCTAGGGAAAGGTAGCATAGGCACAAAGACTCTTTCCTTGACAGTCTTAGATGCCATCACAGTTTCGGGTTCAGTCAAGGGGTGTGATCGATACCAGTATGGTATCGATCGATGCTCTGGTTTTGCGTCGACTCTGCAGATGGTATCGATCGATTACCTAGGTGGTATCGATCGATACTAAGTATCTGGCTCAGAATCACCTCTGAGGGTGATTGCATTTAACGTGCGCTTGAGCCGTCTTTCCCTTTACAGTTGCTGAAGTCTGAGCTATCTGGGGTTCCAGCATCTTTTGATGGATGCTAAGATTCTCAATCTTTCCTTCAGGTCTGTATTACATAGCATCCATCTTCCCATTAAATTCCACTGTCATCTTCTGTTGTCCCTCGAGAATCTGTTCTAGCATGGCTTCCATCTTACTGTCTGAGGATTTGGGCGGCGGGGTCTGGTAGAGGAGTTCCCATAGGTGCGATTGTAGTCACCAAAACCAGCTGGTCTGTTGTTCTGCTGGTATTGAAATCTCTGACTTTGAAAACCGGCACCACCAACATAGTTAACATCTCTCGTCTCATTCTCATCAGCGAAGTGTACAGTTTTCTCTCCTTACCCATCAACATATTATGCACCGAATCCAGCTTCGCGTGCACCTCAGCAATCTGTGCCTCAGCAATGTTCCCGTTCTGCCTCTTTCGCTCTAAGTCGGCATTCTTGGTGCTATTGCTAGACGCAAGTTTCTCATTAGCTCATAAGCATCATCGGGATACCTGGTGGTTGAAGTTACCATTGCTCGCAGCATCTTGGCCATCTGATACTCCAGTCAATCCCTCTGAAGAAGATACCCAACAACTGAACCTGAGTGAACCCATGATGCGGACACGACCTAAATCTGATCCAAACGCTTTGAAAGCCTCTGTTGCTCCCTGAGAGAATTGGGAGATCTTGTTTCTGAGCTCCTCGGATCTCGCATCATCATAGAAATTGTTAAGAAACGCGTTCTTAGTTTCCTCCCAAGTGGTGAGCGAACCAGGCGGCAGATTCTTAAGCCAGTAAGATGCCTCTCCCCCGAGAGAGTATGGGAAAGCTTGCAGAGAAGTAATCATAGGACACTCCATTATACTTGATGCTAGTGACCAAGTCCTCAAA
Source organism: Crucihimalaya himalaica (assembly GCA_004349715.1). Taxonomy (NCBI): domain Eukaryota; kingdom Viridiplantae; phylum Streptophyta; class Magnoliopsida; order Brassicales; family Brassicaceae; genus Crucihimalaya; species Crucihimalaya himalaica. Next base: position 1,479,224 of record SMJT01000041.1, on the reverse strand, counting down.
CCTCTCTACGTGATCCATGGGGTGCCATGAGGAAGACCGTGAAACAGATGCTGGCCTACGAGTGAGAAGTATGCAGGCTTCAGCTCAAAGTCATTCCTCTGAAAGTGGGGATGCGAATCGCAGATCGATTAGCATAGACAAGGTCAGGCCTGTTGTACTCTCCAATTGTCATACCACGTTCGACCACATCATTCCAGCGTGTCAGCAACAACAGGTGGATGATCTGGTCGGGAACAGGAGCAGGGGCAATGACGTTCCCCTCTGCATCAAGACGTGTGTTCCCCTCTCATTACACAAATGACCCTCTTGGTCTCTCAGAGTTCCAGCTTCATCACGAATCAAATACCACTGGATTGTTCATCTTAGCTTGTCTGCTCTGTTTCCGAAGTGTGCGCTTTAATTTAGCTAGTTCTTCGTTGGACGGGTTTACTAGCTGCGCGTTCTGGCTTCTGGATTCACGTCTAGGCATACACCTGAAACACAAAAAACGAAAAACTAAAACGTAAGTATCAGAAAATAACGAAGAGTATCGATCGATACCAAGGTGGTATCGATCGATACCAAGGTACTTAGTCGAAATTCTATCTACTATCTAATGGTGAAATTTGAGTCCCCGGCAACGCGCCAAATTTTGATATACTCAAAATAATACCCTAAGGATACTAAAGCAGTGGCTGCAGTATAGTAGGGGTCGAACCACAAAGACTCAGAGAATCACACAATAGATTTCAAGAATCAAATTACGCTAAGCCAAATCAATCAAGCGAAAATATAAATATGCAGAATTAAAAGATGTAAAATCAATGGAGAGGGATATAGGCCTAGGGTATTTCTCAGGAAATTAAGGAATGCAGACAAATCAATCAACAGGGTTCAGGTTAAGCACTGTTCTCGAACTCAAATCACTAAGATATAATCAACCAACTTTCGTTGCGAAAACTATCTAAGTCTAAATCCTAGAATTCCAAATTTCTTTGCAAATCCTAAAGATCTAAACCAGCTTTAATGTCCAAGTTTGATATGTTCACAAAATAATTAAACCCAATTTCTTTGCAGATAATTATTTTGCTCACCCTTAGGTTTTGTCGGTTATCAATCTCACTTTCGTGACTAATC